>JAJMLD010000024.1:0-140082 GCA_030569515.1 Barnettozyma vustinii
ACATGATGACTTGAAATTGTCCAATATGATATTCACAAAGGGACGTGTACACTTCATTGACTTTGGTCTAAGCGTGTATATCGGAGACGAGGAGGAGGATGAGTTGGATGAGATGGTGAGAGAAGATCAAGAAACTATTAGAGAGTTGCTACTGTTTAGATAATGGGAATGAGAATGGGAATATTATTGTGTATTTGCTGAAAGTTCTAAAAACTATATATATATGAATGTGTGTTTGCAGTCATAGATTGCTGTAGATTAGAAAGTACATCCCCAGGTTTTCTCAACAGTGAACTTGATGTGTGCACAGGGTCTCAGGCCGTGGTGGTCTCTAAGAAGTTGAGCATGCCACACCCTGGCGTTCTGGGGCAAGAGGCTCTCAACGTATGCAGGTGAAGAGTTTTCTGTGGGTGCTAAAACCATTATCTGTGGTGGGTTCACATGCCCGGCACTGTGTGTAACAGCTTTTGGTAGTTTAAATGCTGTTCATGTGGTTGGTGCGTGTGTTAGAGGTGCTGGTAGTGTAAAAGGTCTAGCGATCCTACTTGGAGGGGGAATGTACTAAACCTTCATTAAAATAGGACATAGACCGGGTAGGCATGCCACTCATGAAGGAAGATAGAGAAGCTGACTGTTGATGTTGGTGAAACGTGCCTCTTCTTAAGGTGTCTATCAGAGTTTCAGTAAGCTCGGTTTTTTCCAATCTTCCTTCTCATCAGAGGTTGCATTAGCACATCAGATTAAGTCACTATCCCAATGCCGATCAATTCAGAGTAGCTATTGTTGGCTGGAAAACCTCAGCCTGTAATCATAGAATAACACGCGGCTTTGCAACCAGTGAATGGGTGGGTTGGTTGGCAACATTGTTTCGTCACCTGAGCCTTGGTTATACTAGCTTCCAGTTCCGGGGGGAGCTAACCATATGGTGTAGGGTTATCTTTCCTTGAACTTGACAAAGATCAAATATTTTTTGAGGTTCTGACTGTTTTTAGGGCTTTGATTCACTATTGCATATTGTATTCTTTGAATGCATTTTTTTGTTTACGTACGTACCCTATAGCGTAGCATTTATAGCCCCACAATTATTAGAGTTTGTAAACAATTATAGACTCTCATGAGTCATGACTTGTGATTATTTATACTAATGGAGCTTGACTCCCACTTTTTTTGAATGGCAAAGACAAAAAAGTGGTTGAAGTGCATTTGATAGTTTGTTATTGTGTTTCAGCGAGCTCAAGGCCTGCTTTTTGAAAGAAGAACATCTATCTGAACAGCTGAAGGCATAATCTATTATTTTCAAGGCACTTCAGGCGATTCAAACGTAGTTACCCCTGTCGTCACTTGACCAATACGCTTGATCATATACAAAATATTAAAGGGATCAATTTGTGATGCATGGCAGAGTGTAGGCTCTTTTGCCCCATTAACGAAGATTCATTCTTTTGAGTAAGCCCAAGAAAAACTTCAATAATTTCAAGATCATTTGGAGATAGTCACATCGATCGGCAGGGAAATTTGCAATTGTTCCGAAGTAGGCATGACATGGCACGGCACAATCAGTGTTTTTACTCTACTAGTACTATCCGATTAACTATCTACCGATCTAGTAGACTGTAGAGCTGAGCTACATATCTGATGGGGGTTCATGACACACCGTATTACTTGCACAGTCACTGACCGGGGCGTCATCAAGCTGCGGGTGGTTATTTTTTTTTTAGGGCCGACAATGCGCAATCCGGGCGGAGTTATTCCGATCCAGAGTTCTTTACTGGTTCATAAAAACCAGTGGTGTGTTCCCATATTAGCATGATTTCTCGAACCACAATTAAAGGAACAGCATAATGTTTCCGGTAATATACCGGGAGTTACAGCGCAGAGCAGTTCAAGGAGCCGCTACACAGCAGGGGGTGGGCATACAAGCCATTAGATCAATTCCGATCGGAGATTGAAACAATGAAAGAGATGGGGGCTTGGTTGGTTTCATACCCGTTCCTGTTTTAGGTGTCGGATAGGATACAGATTACTTGAGCAAGGAGGTGGGTGGAACAGAGGAGAGACAGAAGAACTTTGACGATTTGATTCAATGGCCAGTTATTATGACTGTTGCTGGATTTCGATTACACCTGTCATTGGAAGAGAGATTGGCAAAAATGGGCCAGTTTTACCAGTTGCTCATATGAAGTACGATGCTATCTTGGTTCCAAGCTTTAAGAAAATGCAAGTATGACCGTTTGTTGAAATTTCAACATAAATGTGCTGGGTGAATTGGACCTTTCTTAGTGATATCCCAACAAGTACATTGATTCGGAAGAGCCCACATTGCCATCGCAATTGTGGACTCAGGCTACGACATATTGTCATTCTTTAGGAGGACCATTCGTTGTTCTATAGAGCCATTCAGCGATTTTGGGAATCAAGCTTCCTAATGATATTACGCCTGACACTTGTGTCTACATCAGATTCTCAGAAGAGATATTGTAGCATTGGAGAGAAGAGGAGGGAGGTGCCAGGGCCCAGATACTTGTTCCATGGAAACAAGAAGCACCTTTCAGACATGATACAACTCCATTGTCACTTTAATTGGGCAGTAGGGTATCACTGTGCTGGATACTTTCGCCGGTGAAACCAATCAATTGAACAAAAGGACTTTTCATGGAAGTAAGATCACAGATCAAGGAGACTGGCTGGTGGGTTGAAATGGGGTTGAACAAAGTTGACCTGCCAAAAATTACTCCAGAAAAGCTCCGAAGTTATCCAAAGCATTGACCAGTTAATTTTGGGTGACTTTGGTGCGCAACTTGCTTGTGCACATGCCGCCATCGTTAATGCTGCACAACTTGGAGTTTGGTGACTGGACCTTGCCATTTACCCTTCGATGGTGGTTCTGTCAATTATCATTCCGATGTCTCTGATCTTCTCAATGAGAAATCATTCAAAGAAGATGCCTTTCTCAGAATCCCAGAGTTCAAGTCTCCATTCGTCACTTGGTTCCCTGATGGTCTCAGATTGGAGCCAATGGCGTTCAAACCAAACAAAGTGCCTTTGGGTGATTTGAACGGAGCAAAGAAGTTGGTTGTCAAGATGGTTGGCGACAGATTCAACATTTTTGACAATTGAAACTTCTGCAACCCGCCTCTCCTGTGGTGCGCTCCTTATCCTTGGGAAAAGACTGCCCACTCCTAGACTTATTTGTACCAGGTTAAGCTAAAGGGTATCTTTCACCAGTATCTCAGACTTGAGTTTGTCTGGGTAATACACACAGATTTATATCACACGACCTATATTGTACAATTTTTTAAGCATTTGTGCTCTCTAGTTAACTGCTGGGAAAGGTTTGTTATCCATGTAACTCTCCAACTCTTTGTCCAAATCCTCTGTAGTCACACCAGCCTTGGATGACGGTCTTTCAGAGACAGTAGATGACTCTGCGGTGGATTCAGTCTTGTTCATGTAATTCTCCAGCTCTTTGTCCAGATCCTCCGTGGTTGGCTTCTTTCTCGGTTCTCTTCTGCCTCCTCTTCTCGAATCTCTTTCTCTTCCACCTCTGCTTCTTGGACCACGCGGAGTACCACTAGCTATACCCACACTAAGGACGTTCAAAGGTTTGATCTCCTCCACTGTAATGATCTGCCCCACGGCTTTTCTACCATCAAACTTCTCCACAGCATCACGGTTCAGTCTCTTGTCCTCATAACCCACGTATCCCACACGGTGGTCGCCTCTTTCACGCTCAATGACGACAAACGAGGTAGTGCCAACAGTGGCGAAAAGCGAGGCGAGATCCTCTTTTGTTATGTCTGGATGGAGGTTCGTGACCTTAATGTAAGCCTTTCCTTGGCTCAGTCTCTGGATCTTGGTCTGGCGTGGTGGCTCGTACCGGTCTTCTCTCTCCCGGTAAGATGATTCAATGGTTGCCCTTGGGCCGCGTGGGCGTTCACGGGAGCGCTCTCTCTGGCGATTTGACGGTCTTAGTGAGCCCTGTAGTTCTCTGGTTAGTACCCTGAGGAGTTTATCGTTGTTGATACTGTACCCACCCTTGAGTCTCTCTTTGTTGACATGTGTTAGTAAACAGGTGCAGAAAAGACAGAGTAACAAACGTACTGTACGATCATCAGAACCGATGATCTCATCTAATGAACGTTCAATGTCGTTGCTCATTGCGAATTCGAGTGTTCACACTGTTGGTTGATGCTGGTATATTGTCTTTGTTTGTTTGTAGTGTTTTGTTTGTCGAGGATTTTGCAGCCTACGTCTCTGAGCCGGGTAAGCGATCAACTGCAACCATGATTAATCAACCGACTACATTTGAACTTATTTTATTACCACACCCGCCACCATTGTTAACGGAACAGCTTCCACAATTGCTGCGTATAACAATGTTCAAGCTCAGTGCCACTCTTGAGGCCCACACACAAGACGTGCGTGCACTGGTCTCACCGTACAACGACACCATCATCTCTGCCTCCCGTGACGCCACTGTGAAAGTGTGGTCTCTAGACAATGGGATATGGACACCAAGGGACAACTTCATCTCGTCTTCCTTCATCAATTCAGTCGCATTTGACTCAGAGAATGAACTCGTGGTCTCTGGTGGCCAGGAAAAACTCGTCAATGTTACTGACTTTCACAATTCGGCTACTGATCCGAAATACGTCCTTATTGGCCACGACTCAAACGTGTGTTGTCTCGATGTCCAAGGAACAGAGATAATCTCTGGTTCATGGGACAGCACTGCGAAGGTATGGGAAAATTACGAGCTCAAGCATACACTTCAGGGCCACAATGCCTCCGTTTGGGACGTGAAGATCCTTGGTAACGGGAAGTACCTCACCTCTTCTGCAGATGGCACAGTCAAACTATGGAAAGGTGATAAGGCCATCAAGACCATTCTGGGCCACAAAGATGTTGTAAGAGGCCTGGCACTTTTGCCTGAACAGGCTGGATTTGCATCTACTTCAAACGACGGTACTGTTCGCCTCACCACTTTCGAAGGCGAATTGATTCAAGAACTCATTGGTCATGATTCATTTGTGTACAGTGTCAAGATCTTGTCCAATGGTGACATTATCACCTCAGGAGAGGATAGAACAGTGAGGGTATGGCGTGATGGCAATGCAATCCAGGTGATTACTCTGCCTTGTGTCTCTGTCTGGACAGTCTCCGCTTTGCCCAATGACGATATCGTCACTGGTGGAAGTGATGGTGTTGTGCGTGTCTTTACACGTTCTCAACACAGAGTTGCCTCGGATGACAAGTTGGCTGAGTTTATCAAGAACGTGGAATCCATTTCATTGAGTAACCAGCAATTCGATGACTCACAGTCTAAGGATCCATCAGTGTTGACGCAGCCAGGCACCAAAGAAGGTCAAGTCGTCGTGGTGAAGTCTGCCGTGGGGATCAATGAGGCACATCAATGGAGTGAGGGGAAATGGCAAAAGATTGGAGAAGTTGTCAGTGGTGCCAGTTCAAGTGACAAGAAAGTTGAGTATGAAGGTCAGAAGTACGACTATGTCTTTGATGTTGATGTCAAAGATGGTCTTCCATCGTTGAAACTACCATACAATGTCAATGAGAACCCATACAATGCAGCCGAGAGGTTCCTGGCGAATAATGAGCTCCCTGCAACTTATCTCGATGAGGTTGTCAAATTCATCACTGACAATACACAAGGTGTTTCCATCACACAGGACACTGGAAACCCATATGTTGAGACAAGAAATAGAGTGCTCCCACAGATTGAGTACATTGGGTTCATTAGTGATAATACTAGTGCCATTTTCAAAGGCATTTCCAAGCTCAACGGTTCTGAAGAGTCACAGCTTTCCGATGCACAACTTCAAGAATTGAAAAAGGCACTGGAGTCAAAAGATGCAGTCAAACTCTCAAACACTGCAGAATTCATCATTAACAACTGGTCCAACAAGCTTCCAGCATTTGACTTGCTTCGTTTGATTGCACCAAAGTTATCTAAACCACCAAACTCGTTAGGAGATATCATCAAGCTTGGTCTCTCCAAAGAAACGTCAACTCCAATACTGTTTATGACTTTGAGATTCTTGTCAAACGTCTTCTTGAACAAGTCCTGGGGTGAACAACTCATTACTGATTCAGCCATATCTAATAGAATCCTTTCATTGTTTGTATCAGAGTTGAGGATCACCGATGAGAAGCACAAGGCCAATGTCGCCAATGCGCTAGCTACATTGTTGTTGAATTTTTCAGTGTACTCTGTCAAGTTCAAGTCATTAGTTCTTGCGCAGAAACTTGGTGAAGCCCTGGCACAAAATGGTGTTGCTGTTTCTGTCGGGTCCAATGAGGCTGCGTATAGAGTGTCTGTTGCTTATGGTAATTTGATTTATTTAGTACCTGAGGTGAAGTTCAGTGTTGAGTTTAATGCTTTCAAGAAGTTCACGCTGGGTGCATACAAGGAGCAGAGATTTGATGATGTGTTTAGAGAGATTAGTGAGAGTTAAATCACTAAAGGCTGTTACTATGGTTTTACTTGTATCCTCAATTTCCACTTAATTTCTATTCCTCATTTACGAAATTCGTAAATCGACGACCTGTCACAAGCACGTGGTGGAAAATGTTCAAACACAACCAAGTCCAGAGGCTGACTGAAGTCTGAAAGCCAAAGAAGAGAACAAATATACTGTAATGACATGGCTGTTTAGTGATCGAATCAGAAATACCCAATTCAGTCTAACCAGTGTGTTGTTAACTTGTGATGCACAGTGCACTGATGCGTTGTGCGTCGCGCGCCGCCACTATGTATAATGCGTTGTAACTTGTATAGCCGCCCCTGAATCCTGAATCCTGATATATACATACTACTGTTATAGTTGTGTAGCGTAATGGCTAAGTTAGGGACAGTGCTAGTGGATTAATGCCTGTGTCGCAAGCGTATAATATGTGTATCTAGTCTGCCCTAACGAGTAGGGAAGAAGATATGGATCTCTTGAAGAGAGTCCAGCTTATATAGTAAATATAGTAATGTTTTGTCTCATATCTAGTTTGGAATTGCCATAATGGGACAAAACAATGTAAAGTTCTAAGGTAATATCCTAATAGGGTAAACTTCTGGATTAGGAAGGTGTACTCTATAACAACTACATATATATATATACCGTATACGCACGTATATACCAGATTTTTTGGTTTTGTCTGTACTTACGTACAGTAAGTACCACGGTACAACACTCAGGTACAGCTCCAATTATTGTGTACAATCAATTCCTCGGCTAATGGCGGTTGACTGGTTGAGTGCGGCTATTAGCGGAACGACCACCTGACCCGACTATGGTACCACGGGCGCGCAGCGCGGCCGTTGTTCACCAAAACGACAACCACACCTTAAAGTACGTATCAATTTCGATGCGAGTGGAAAAAAATAGTTGAGAGACTCTTTAGAGCACGGCACGCCGCACTTCAAGACTCAGCAGTGAGTACTCTACGGGATGTCTAAGATATAGTACTGTTTAATCAAAAAGGTTGAGTGGAACAATGGCCTGACTCATTTACCGAGAAGCTTATAGGCTCGAAAATGCCCATGCACAAAAAGTTCATGCAGACGGGCCACTAGCGTAAATACCATCATGACTCACAATAAAAAAAAAAAAAAGAAGAAAAAGAAAAGAAAGAGTAGTTATAAAGTGTAGTTACCCCCATCTTCACACAATGAACTGCAATTTCTTCTTTCAGTATAAATCCAACAAAGACATATCATGTTCCTCAACAACGAAAACATCGGCGACCGCACACGTCTAGAAGACTGGAGAATCACAGGCTACGACCCCTTAGTCTCCCCAGACCTTCTACAACACGAGTTCCCATTGTCTGCGCGCAACAAGGAAGTCATTGTCAAGGGCCGTGACGATGCTGTAAAGATCCTCAATGGAGAAGATGACCGTCTCATTATCGTGGTAGGACCATGTTCCATCCACGACCCAAAGGCTGCCCTCGAGTATTGCGAAAAGCTGACTGTTCTTTCCCAAAAGCACTCCAGCGAGCTACTCATCATCATGAGAGCTTACCTCGAGAAGCCACGTACTACTGTGGGCTGGAAAGGGCTGATCAATGACCCAGAAATTGACAACTCTTTCCAGATCAACAAAGGGCTGCGAATCTCGAGAAATTTGTTTTGCCAATTGACCGAGAAGCTCCCAATCGCTGGTGAGATGCTGGACACAATCTCTCCACAATTCCTAGCTGACTTGTTCTCCCTTGGTGCCATTGGTGCCCGTACAACTGAGTCCCAATTGCATCGTGAGCTTGCCTCTGGATTATCTTTCCCAGTCGGTTTCAAGAATGGTACTGATGGTACTTTGGGTGTTGCCATTGACGCTGTCAAGGCTGCTGGCCATGGACACCATTTCCTAAGCGTCACTAAGCCTGGTGTTACTGCCATTGTTGCCACTGCTGGTAACGAGGACACTTTTGTCATTCTAAGAGGTGGTAAGTCAGGCACGAACTTTGACAGGGAGTCAATCCAAAAGGCCAAGGAGCAGTTAGCAGCAAAGGGGATCACTGGTCCACGCATAATGGTGGACTGTTCACATGGAAATTCGAACAAGGACCATCGCAATCAACCTAAGGTTGCTGATGTTGTTGCTAAACAGATTGCCGCTGGTGAGACATCTATTTGTGGTTTGATGATTGAGAGCAACTTGGTTGAAGGAAGACAAGATGTGCCAGCCGAGGGTAAAGATGCCCTGGTTTACGGTTGCAGTATTACTGACGCCTGCATCAACATTGACACAACTGCTGATGTGCTGGCTGTACTTGCTGATGCTGTTAAGACTAAAAGAAGCCTGAAATAAAGAGTTTCACGAATACTGTTTAAGCAGAAGAAAAAAAAGTTTTATAGAGTGGTTCTAAGGTATCAAACTGTTTGTAGTTTAAATGTACAGTTCAATTCAGCAAGGTACGTATATTTCGAACAGAATCAGAATCGATACACACAAAAATAACAGCAACAGCAACACCAAGGAACAGCTTTTTATCCAATCAGAGATGCCAAAAGTTCTACTAAAAACTGGCAAAAAGACTTTCCTCGTTCACTAGAATTCAGTTGTCCCTATCTTGTGACTCATCATTTGGATCCTAGCTGTGAATTTCCTTGGAGCCACGAAAGTATGTGCACACACTTCTGCATATGAAACGTACTTTCATGTGCTGTCGGTTCAAATTGTGTGCAACTATTGTACGTTTGTCTTACTTGACAAAGAGTAAAATAGAAGATGATGTTTTAAAAAAATTTTCGCTGTTTTTTTTTTTTTTTTTTTTCATTTTTTTTTTTTTTTTAAATGAAAGGGGATTAGTTTCAACAAAATGTAGGGTTTAGGGTCTAGATGTCTAACTTTTCATTTCATTCTCCATACTTATAAAAAAACACCTATTCATCTATTCAGAAGTCTCGGTCTTGATCTTGGCCTCTCTCTCCAATCTTTCCTCAATCTCCCTCAGCTCCTTTTCTCTCTCCAGTAGTTCCTGCTTCTTTGCCAATAAGTCTCTCTGCACCCTCTCTTCAAACGCCTTCAATCTCTCCTCCTCCAATCTGATCTGTTCTTCACGTGCCAAATAAGTGTCATGATTCACAGGTGAGTTGAGCGAGGCCACACTCTCGCTCTCTTGTTTGATGTATGGAGATTTCAATGATGGAGATTGTAGGCTTGGAGTCCCGTGTTGAGCAGCTAAATGATCTGGCAAGCCACCGCCGCTCAAGGCAGCAGTTCTGTATTTCTCATAAAGTACTTCATGTGTGATATCCTTCAAATCTTGCAAATGTGAAATCAACAGCAAGTTTCTCAAAATGACAAAGTCAGATAACTCATGATCTTCAACGTTGATGAAACCCCATGGGTACTTTCTACCTCTAATCAACTCGCCATTCACTTCAAACACCTGGTTAGAGCCAATGACGGAGAACGGAATCAATGAGCGCAAGTAAGAATTCGTGTCTATGGTCTCTGTATCATCATTTTCCAGGTCATAAGGGAAATCGTGATACTCAATTCCATAGTACTTCAAATCCTCCAAAATCAACTTCTTGTTCAAAATCAACTCCTCCTTGGTTAAAGAGTCAGCTTTAGAAATCACAGGAATCAAGTTGACCAAGCCTGACAGTTGCTTCAAGATCTCAATATCAATCTCCTTCAATCCATGACCAGTAGGATTGATGAAGTAAATCACAGCATGAACACGAGAGTCCTTGAATCTAGGGTTTCTTCTAACTCTGCTCTCCTCCAACAAGATCTCATCATATTGATGCTTAATGTAGTCTGTTATGATATTGAAACTCGATGAATTGTCCAAGGACTCTCCAAAGCCCGGGGTGTCAATCAACGACAGAGAGATCTTGACACCTTCATTGTCCTCCAATTCAACATTCTCTTCACGAAGCTTGAAGTCACGATCAGGAGAGGCATCGGTCGGTAGTGGAATGGTCGAGGAGGACTCAACCACTTGTTGTCCACATAATGAGTTGATGAATGTGGAACGGCCAGAGCCACTCTGGCCAACAACCATGAGCGTGAATTGGATACCCTTTTTGAGTGTCTTTCTCTTACGTAGAGCAGCTGATGTGAGCACCATTGTATGTCTTTTGAGCTTTTAGCTGCTTGAAAATATAAAAATCTGTAGGATTTTCAGCTTAAAGCGTCGTGCAGTCGAAGCAAAGTTTGGCTGACGTGTTTTTCAAGCTCAAGCCACTTCTGGCTCTTGTTTTGTTTTCAATTTTGATCTGAAACTCTTCCTGATTTTTCGCGATCCTGACAAATCTGTTAGGTCATCAGACCGGGTAATCACCAATCCAACTTCAAGATGACTCGAAACTTTTTAACCAATCTCCATAGACCTCATCATTTTCTAATCAAGTGACCACAATCCAACGCTCGTAATGTCTGGCCCACAGGTTCTGCTAATTGACAACTACGATTCATTTACCTGGAACCTATATGAGTACCTCTGTACTGAGGGTGCTGATGTCACTGTCATCAGAAACGACATGATTACGATTTCAGAGATCGAGACAATAGCTCCACAAATCATTGTCATTTCGCCAGGTCCAGGTCATCCAGAGACAGATTCTGGTATTTCACGTGAGGTCATTAGACATTTTGCTGGTAAGAAGCCAATCTTTGGTATCTGCATGGGCCAACAATGTATCTTTTCTGTGTTTGGTGGTGAAGTGAAGTATGCAGGTGAGATTGTCCATGGGAAGACCTCCCCAATTAGCCACGATGGTAAAGGGATGTTTGCGAATGTGCCACAAGGGATCGCTATCACCAGATATCACTCATTGGCTGGGACACAGGCCTCTCTTCCTGAAGACTTGGAGGTTACAGCACGCACTGAGAATGGAATCATCATGGGTGTTCGTCACAAGAAGTTTGTCATTGAAGGTGTTCAATTCCACCCAGAGAGTATCTTGACTGAAGAGGGTCACTTAATGATGAGAAACATTTTGAAGTATAAGTCTGGTGTCTGGGCTGACGAAAAGGCGGTACTAGAGCCTGCTTCAAAGAAGCAGAAGGAGTCTATCCTGGACAAGATTTACGCTCAACGCCAATCTGATGTGAAGGAACAGTCATCTCTCCCAGGCCAATCATTTGAAGACTTGCAAAAATCTCTTGCCTTGGGTATTGCTCCAAAACTGATCAATTTCCACGAGAGACTTGCACAATCGAAGCTCTCCCTCATAGCGGAGATCAAGCGTGCCTCGCCATCCAAGGGTGATATTCAACTATCTGCACATGCCGCAACACAGGCTCTTGCCTATGCTGATGCTGGTGCAAGTGGGATTTCTGTCTTGACTGAGCCACATTGGTTCAAAGGTTCCATAGAGGACCTTCGTCAAGTGAGACAAGCTATTGATGCATTGCCAAACAGACCAGCAATTCTCAGAAAGGAGTTTATCTTTAGCGAGTACCAGGTCCTTGAAGCTAGACTGGCAGGAGCTGACTCTGTCTTGTTAATTGTCAAAATGCTGGATGGTAAGTTGTTGAAACAACTGTATGATTATTCTGTTTCTTTGGGAATGGAGCCATTGGTTGAAGTTGCCTCGGCCTATGAGATGCAAAGAGCTTTGACTCTTTCACCAAAGGTTATTGGGGTCAACAATAGAGATTTGCACTCATTTAGTGTTGATTTGAACACAACTTCCAGTCTGGTAGACTTAACTCCAAAGGATACATTGCTGATTGCCCTCTCTGGTATCTCAAGTGGAGCTGATGCTGCCAAATACAAGAGTGAAGGCGTTGCTGGTTTCCTTGTTGGTGAAGCCCTGATGAGAGCATCTGATACTAAAAAGTTTGTTGACGAACTTCTGGGTTAATGTCACGCTCAACAATTAGATGGATTTGATTACAATTTGCAAAAATGTTAAGATCTGATATATCATACAAGCAATATTTATAATGTAGCGATGTGTTAGCTTCTTTACTCTTCAAAACACGAGTCACTGATCCACATTCAGGGCCCTAAAGGTGCAACCAAGGGCCCCTAGGTTATTCTTGTTTTCTAGACATGTTTTCAATGAACTCCAATTCTGCCTAATTTTCTCCTTCTGTTTTACAAGTCTATCTTTGAAAAGCTTGAATCTTTCAATATCAGAGGCAACAATGTCAGAAGTGTATGGCTGCTTTGTTTCAGGCCCGTGTTTCTTCAATATTTCATCAATCAAGCCCATAATATAACATTGCCCGGTACCAATAAGTCTGTCTGGTGAATGATCTTCGAATTCATCAAACTTCATAACAACTACTCTTGCGGAAGTAGAGATGAAGAGACAGTCATCCATAGAACCGGTTGACAGTAGACTTGGATCAAAGAGCACTTCAAAGTCAATCTCAACCTTATGATGTATGGATTTCATCAAGGATATGTCAAGATCCGCAAGTGTCGTTCTCTTTGGGCGCACTATCCTCATTCGTAAATCTGTGACAATCACAGGAACGCTTTTCAACTCCAATTCAAAGTGAATCAGGTAGGCTAATCTTTGAAGCTTATCATTAATTATCAGGACACAGTCTTTTCTATCCCCAATAATTGAGTTGCGACATGCTTGCCTCAGTATTTTCTGGAGTTTTACGCCTTGGACCCCATTCTGATCATTTTTGACTTCAGAGGGGACTGGGAAAAAAGCTTTGAACTCGGCAGGAAAAATAAGGAGGTTTGAAATAGCGGATGATTCCTTCAAAGTTGCAACAGCTGCGTCAGGTCTGTTTTTAATAACGATTTCCGAGAAATCCCATTCCAAATCGGGTTGTTCAACGACTTCAAATGGTTGCATAAGCGAGGGAACATTGCCACAACAGCCTTCAATAAGTACGTCCTGAAGACCAACAAGTATTTCTAAAAACGGTACTGCGTAGTGTGTTGAAAATCCACTCTCTTTGCCAATAGGCTTCGTCTTCTTGGATAATGACTCAGCGTCTGTGATAAGTTGAGAAAGAGGGCCCAGCAGTTTGTTTTCAAACTCTTCTGCACTCATCCGCACTGAGCCATCAACAATTAGTCTTCTCAGGCCCTGTGAGTAGGCCACTACCTTCTGTCTTGTGGTTTTTGTTGCCTTACCCAAAACTTCATTCTTCATGTTGTGTTGCTCAGTGACTCGGACATACGGTTCTATAAGTGTATTGTTGTACGTCGAAGACTGGTGGACAGAAGTAGATTTTGGCTGTTCAAATGGTCTCACTGGCACCACATCTGGAATTTTTGCTAGGTATATCAAACACGGTACGCACTTAAGTGTGTCAAAGACTTGTTGTCTTGAGATAGCCATGGTTGCTTCGGTATGTGTTAGGTAGTCATCAATTGACCCACTGAATCCTCCGAAACGAACAGCAAAAGATACATCACGCAATGTTATTTCCCGTGTAGTTAGTAGGATACTGTTAATGTTCTGGTGTGTTGACAAAAGGATGTCTTGTGCGTCAACATCGTGCATAAATGCGTCGTAGATCTGGTTTAGAAGAGCCAGGTTTCTCTCCCGCGCTTGTTCTTCCATGCTGCAGGGAACCTATTGTCAACTAGTTATAAAGAACGAGTTCAGGGTGCTGTTGTCCTTATCATAAGGGCGATATTCCTTGCAAGGATTGAGCTAGCTTGTGCACCAATTTGATGGCTTTTTCTTTTTGTAGGCCCGATGTTTGAGAAGTGTGTCCAAACCAATGAAGAAATCTTTCCATGAGTAAATTACTTCATGGGTAGTATGCCCCGAAAAAAAGGACGCAAATGCCAGCTCTACATTCTACATTAGTAACTATAATTACTTTGGAACCTTGAGGTTCTCGAATCTCAAAAAAGACAGAGAAAAAAAAGAAACTGTAATGATCAATCTATATATTAGATGGTGTAATAATCTGCAGTAGAGTATTATTATGTAAGCTAGTCTTTACTCTTTACTCTTCAAAAACACGAGTTGCTGATCCACATTCAGGGCCCTAAAGGTGCAACCAAGGGCCCCTAGGTTATTCTTGTTTTCTAGACGTGTTTTCAATGAACTCCAATTCTGCCTAATTTTCTCCTTCTGTTTTACTAGTCTATCTTTGAAAAGCTTGAATCTTTCAATATCAGAAGAAGCAATATTGGAGGTGTAAGGCCCGTCGCCCGAGGCCCCTTTGTTTTAGACTTCAACTTTCAATGCCATTTTGAAACATGCTGTACATGCAATGGATATAGATAGTTCCGTGGATACGAAGGCGTGCCCTTTCCTTCTTTATTCCTCTTTTTCTTAGACTCCTCTGAATTCCGACTTACTTTCTTGTACGTATGTTCTAAACAAGTCCTGAATTTTGAAAGCTACAGAAGAGATGGTAAACCCCGTAATACTCAAATTATCACAGCACAGCGTATTCAGAATGCCTGATCTGGTGCCCAACATTCCTGACATTCCGCTCCAGTTTGGAATGGACGATTACTCTTGCACAACGGAGCAAAAGTATACTGAGTTCGAAAAGCACTTTCGGATGATTATTCCTTCATCTATCATCAATAAACGTGACACAGACAACTTCACCAGTGTGGTAGTCATTTGCACTTTGAACACTCTATTTAACCAGTTGCTGGAACCAACTACAAAGGAATCCTTGGAGCCCTTCTTCAATCGAGTGACTGATCCAGAGACCAAGTTGGTTGTCAAAGTGTACTGCAACCAATTGCGCCGTGGAGCTTACAGGCTGTCATCTTTTGCCCGCAAGAACATGACCTATCAAGAGTGGAAAGAATCAAGAAAGGCCATCTACAACAAGGACCTACATGGTCAATTACTTATCGACGAATACAATCAACAACAGTCTCTTGAGAACAAGATCAATGTGCCCAAACTAATTGCATATGGCGAGAGGTTCTGTCTTAACATGTGTGGGATGTTATGGGGGTGTATAGCGCCCTGTGGACCTTACATTATGACTGAGTTTCTATCAGAGACACTAGCTGAAGCACCATCCTCAACATTTCCCCTTGACGATGGCATCATTGAACATGCCAAATCACAACTACATGCAATGATGGTCGGAACTCGAGTGGCGCATGGTGACCTCGCACTACGCAACCTAATATTAAAGGACAATCAAATTTGGTTCATTGACTTTGGAAAATCCGCTATAATGAGCCGTGATGATTACACAGATGAAGATCTTGAACGTCTCGTCAAGTTTGACCAGCGAAGGTTAGATCGAATTCTGAAAGAGGGTCGTGATATCAAGAGATATCATTAATGGGTGACAATTATTAGATGTTCAAACTTGAAAAGGGCTTATCTACAAATTTTCCTGCACACTACAGCCAACCATCAAATCAAAGCAATTCTTATAGTTTAATGTCTAATCTCGCATCTTGGTAATCAATCCTTCTTGGACACAGTAGGTTTGTAATACTTTGCACTCTTCGCAAACTCAACAGTGCTTTTCCCATCTTGATGAACCTCCTTCTTAGTCAGATACTCCAACTCCACCAGTTTTGGCCAATTAACAAACTGGAGACCGTTCTTCAACATGTAGTTCCCGCTGAAACCAACAATTGTCAAACAACTGCCCAAGAAGAACAGGTTCTTGAAGTCCAACAAAGAGCCCTTCGGGAACAAGATAGCTGCAAATAATAATAAGGAGGAAGCAACCAAGATATAAGGTGCCGCTTGAACAAGCGGTGGTCTGCGGTCATCAAATGGTGTCTCCAAGGCAGAAAAGGGCTGGAAATTACCCAAGAACAGATCATAAGCATCCTGTCTCAGACCATCCCTCAAGTTATTCTTGTAGTATCTGGTAACCGAGCTGATGAAATCATTGAGAGCACCCTTCTTGGTTCTCTTACCAGTTCTGGTGTAGTCAGTCTTCAATGCACCTGTGCCAGAGTAGGCCTTACTCACGTAGTCAGCATTATCAGCCCATATGTTCTGGAATTGGAAAAGTAGAAGTTTGTCAGATTCCCAGATAGCTGTGGGTGGGATAATTCCAGCAGTTTCAAACTGGCGTTGGAGAATCCAGTGTCCCAAAGTAGATTGAACGACATTGGTACGATCCAAACAATCCATACAGTTGGTTCTCACGACAGACTTCTGAAGGTTCAACACCTCAATTGTGCCATTGGCAAGAGTACGCTCGTGGTATGAATCGTCATTGGATAGACCCAAATCCACCAGATGATCAATGAGGATCTTGACACGGTGCCATTTCAGGTTTCTGCATTCGTGATGGTAGTCAAAGTAAACATAGTGCAGACGTGGGTCATTGAGAGCCTCCACGACAGTTTCGTAGGTGGACTTAACAGGTTCTTCGTAGCCCTTAGCATTCACCAAGTTAACAAGGTAGTTGTCACCATATAGTGCGATCTGTTGGTCGAAGTGCTGTCTTGCAGCGTCAGTGGAACCTTCACCGAGACTCAAATCAGGCTGATACTTCAAATTATTGATCTGAGCCCAGTACGCTGGTACAGAACCTCTGGTTTGCACGTAACTGAAAGTCTCGTATTGATCCTTATCGGTGTGAAGAATCAACAGCTGTTCACTCTCATTGAAGTTGGCGACATTTCCATCCACGTCAATACCACGACGCAAATATCTGGTACCAGCTCTCAGTCTGTTTCTTCTAGTGATCAAACCAAATGAGATTGGACGTGAATTGGTCTGAGTTTCAACAATATTCACATATCCATAGATCAGAGGCACGATGAATGGGTTGATTCGGGCATCTGACTTGGCACCTTCAATCAACTCCTCATTGATGAAATAGTTCCAGAAGAAACGAGAATCGGCATTCTCCCAGAGTGATGAAGCCGGCTGCAACTGGCTCAATCTTTGGTGTGAGTTGGTCAAATCTAAAGAGTATGAGAAGTATAGCTGAGCAGTGTCTAAGTGGAACTTCAACAGTTCCAAGTACTTCTGCTCATCATCATCTTTAAGGAAAGAGTTGGATAGCGGCAACACTTTGTACTCGTCCACTTTGTACACCGTGTGTTGGCGAATCTGACCAGCTTTCTTGATCTTGGTCGCGATGATGATGTATCTTGAGGATCTGAGTCTAATAACACCAATAATGGAGGCAATCTGGTTGAGGCCAGCCACAGGGAAGAACTGTGGGTTAACCAACTTGGAGCCGTTCAAGCCGATATGAAGCACAGTATTTGTCTCGTTAGCTTGCTTGAAGAGGTAGCCATCCTCGACTTTGGCATAAAGCAGTGGGGCAGCCATTGTTTTGTGATTAAGCAAAAGCGGGCAGTGTGCAAATTAGGAGAACTCGTGGTGATCTTTTCCTTCAAAACCGTGGCCGGGTCTGAGATCTTAAAACCGAGGCTGTAACCCCTCGGAACTCACATCTCACAGATTCTCAAAACTTTTCAGCGCGTGCAGAGGTGCCTCGAACTAACAAACAAACAACAAGCCTATCCAATCACATCATGTTCCAGAACCTACCAAAGGCCCGTCTGTCACGTCACATTGCTCGTCTGGAACTAATATCCACCGGTCCTGGTTCAGTCACAGTGCCTGCAGCTGTTAAATCGGTAGAGTTGATCTTCAACGCTTTGACAGGAAAAGGCCATGTTGGTCCAAAGAAGTTTTGGAGGGAGAACCTACCACGTGTACAATTCCACAACCCAGAGTTGCCAATCAGCGTGATTAGAGTGAAGCCGGAGCTGAGTGAACAAGACCAGGTGCCGGCTTTGCTGAAGGTGAAGTTTGCCGATGGGAGTGAGAAGGCTATTGACGTCAAAGGAAAGTTGAGTTCTGAAATCTTGGAGGAGTTTGTGAAACTTACTGATGCTCAAGAAGTGGTATCCTCTTGAATCTGTGGAGAGTTGGTTGCCTGTAAATACGAATAGAGTTGTGGATACTCAAATTCTGTAGATATATTTCATAAGCTACTTGGAATAAGAAAAGGACACATATATTTCCACTGTTAATTTACAGACGAATGTATATTGATAACTGAAGTCTGATAAGTTATCTATACTCGTGGTGCGACGATTTTGATGGGGATGACTGCTACGGCCACGAGAGTGATACTAGAATCTAGATGTTCGCAGTGGCAGGTTGGATGAGTGGACCGGCTACTTTTTCCCAACGGTCGTCAACTGGGGGTGGAGGCTGGAAACAGTAGTTAAAGTGTAGATGTTGATAATTCTTAAAAAGAATAGATTGTGCCATACTGCGTATTCTAATCTCTAGTGCTTTGTCGGCATTCAGATAGTTAGACATAGCAGATTTCTGAAATTCCATTATAGGTGCCCTATCCGTTTTTCTACAATAGAAAATAGTCCCAAGCTGGAATATATTCTCTGTTTTCTTCTTTTGCACCTTTTGGCTTCTTTACGCGTTTCGTTGAACAGATAAGAGATATCATGACCTTTTAAGACACCCGCGTACCAAGGGAAAAGCTGCAACAAGCTACAACACGCTACACAATGGGCTTGACGAACCAGGAAGGAGATATCGTGGCAGAAAAGTTGACTACTTTTATTTTACCTTGAACGATGGCCCGCATTGCCTCGATAACAGGGCAGGAACTCAGAGCATCTGATGTTAATCCAACCTGATGTTGTCCCACCTAAGGGTTCTGCTCCGTCTGGTCCAAGTCCCAAGAGATATTGCCCCACCCGAAAACGACCTTCTACCTCCACCGGTGTTTTGATCCAAGAGTCTGTTGAATCCCAAGCAAGCTCTAAGTCGGCAAGTCGGCAAGGTGTAAATACTGTAATTTTGACTATTTCTGGCGACACCAATCTGAAGCAGGGTCAATCACCGCATCAGAATCAAAGTCTGGTTTGGCTCTCTTATAAAACCACAGACCTCGGTGAATATTAGGAGAAAAGGACCATCAGAATGAAGAAGAACCTTTTGGTCAAGTGTTTGTTTCCTACCTGTTCACACTATATAATTACAAAACAAGTCTGTAGTTCCACGGGAAACTTGTTAAAAGAAAGACTCCCCAATTGGCCAAAGATATTGAGAGCCATTTTTTTTCAAGCCAACCATATCCTAGATCCCAAGATTCCTAACCTCACGGGTCCCCCAATGATCATGCCTACTCCGAAATCGACACCAAAGAATCTGGCGATAGTTAAAAAAGTTGTCATGTGCTTCCACGTCACCACAGACACGCGTTCCCTGAGAATTGAGAACCAGCACTTCCAAATGCTACTGAAAAAAGTCCTTGCACATGAGCATCGATAAACTCGCTGTCAATTTGCAGGTACAGCGATTAAGCGGGCTAACATACTGGAAGATGAACTGAAGAAGGAACTACATCATGCTCGGCGCATCTCCATATGGTCCAGTATGAGTAACAAGCACCAAATTCATAGGTGCTTTGGCTCATTTCTACTTGAAAGAAGAGGGATACACAGAACGCACCATTGGCTTGCAGGAAATTCCCTCAAAAGACACACAGGTGGAAACATTTGCGAGGAATTGTTACAGATATCCTCACAACTGGGTATCACTGAAAAGACCTATTCTGTTACAGGCGATAGTGCTTCTAACAATCTTACGGCTTTGAGAAAGTTGGAACAAAGCCTTGGTAACTATTGTCAAGTTGTGAATAGAACATATGAAAACCCTTGGACCAGCCCGATAAGAGAACACTTCAGTGCTTCCAGTTGCGTGCCTTGTCTCAAGCATGTTTTAAACTTGGTGGGCAAGGTTTTCTTAGATACCCTAATTGGGGTCGCTTATATCGACATTGACCATGATAGGGAACCAAATTTTGACTTGGACGCAGAGATTGAAGAGTTTGAAGAGCATGAAGTTCATAATGAAGGATTTCTGATGAATCCGCTATCCAACTGGAATGACGGAAGAAAGTAATCCGGTTCGAAATTGTCAAACCTAGCTGTTGCTTTAATGAGCGCGTCACTTGTTTGGGTAAATTGTTTTTGTTATTTGGAGCAAAAAAGGCTGCTAAAGATGAGGATGTCGATAAAGGCAATATCTTACCTCCATTATATGTCAAAACATGTTGGAACTCTACCTTTGAATTATTGTCATTCTCAAAGAAAAGAAGATTGCGAATTGATCTCTTCTTTGATTGCATCAGGGATACGGAAGGGAATATTCGCAAAACATTTTAGCTAATATTGGTAATATTCCAAACCCAACGATTAACACTTTAAAACAACTATCAATAACTGAGGAGGATTGGAAATTTATCAGCTCAACCATTCTATTCCTATCCCCTCTGAATAGCCTGACAAAGCTGTTCTCAGTGAAGGTACCCCTACTCCATGAAGCACGCTCCACTTGTTAGGCCCATGTGATGATACAGAAATCTCAAAGAAAGAAATAGATTTGTTAAGAGATACACAAACCTCGCATCGTTCTTTGACCTGATTAAATTCTTCAATATCAGGCTTTCGAAGCAGACCATTCAAAGAGCGCAGGATAAGCGTCACCTCAGACTTTAATCTTGTTGAAGAGAATCCATCTCTGCTTGAGAAACCGTGTCTGGATACCAACCAAATTAACCATTAATCATTATGATCGGTAACATTGAATCAGCCAAACCTAGATTTGTTTGGCTATAGTATACTGGAGTTATAAATCATACATCGATATGATTAAGATGATACGTAGCTGACAATCTCGAGATAATAGTATAATCATGACATTACATAAGAACGTACTGTATTTTGCAGCTCTCTACTGAGGTTTTACACTTCAAAGAAACTTGGTATCAGTGTGGGTCTGTGGTGGGGGCAAATGCGTAGTTCATTTGTTTTGATTTACTTTAACCCTATAAGTTAGTGTCGATCGGTCAAATGGGCATGCACCCGAACACTCAGATGGCTTTGAGTTTAGGCCACATAACTTTCAGAGAAATTGACCCTAAGTCTACTTTCTATTATGCTTCGCGATCCAATGTACCACTTGGAATGTCACCCAGACATTGTGGAGAATGACGAACAACGTATCGGGCCGGAAAAACAACGCAAGACCCTTTTTTCGAGAGGTGGTCACCCGTGAAATAATTCTCCGATCACTTTTTCATCAATACACCAAACACACACATTAACCCACACAGCTTAACACTAACCAGAACAACAACACCACACCCACTATGGAGCCATTCAGCACTACAGCCAGAGATACACTCGAGCACATTGACCTATGCAGTCTACAGCATCCTGACCTATCGATCCACTGACCTTCACACACCACACCTTCACGCCCACACTCACTACAGTGCACGACCGCAACAGCCACGCACCAACTATACCAAACCAACTCAGCACCCATGGGACCCGTTGGACCCGAACATGTTGACGCACACCTGACCCACGCGACCGCGAGTCTCTAGGGCAAACCACCCCCGTTAAAACAACACGTGAGAAAAGCAGGAACTGTTGTAGCACCGATGACAGAGGCACCTGCTGCGATGGAGAGTGAGGAGAGAGCGGCTTCAAGGCACATTTGGCGATGTTACTGGATGTTTGGTAGCAGAAATCAGAGTATTAAACTTCTGCTTATCTTTGTAAATCCTTGACTTTGCAAACGACAAAGAATTCAGATAATTCAGATACGGTTTTTTTCAGTGGGAATAAAATCAATCAAAATTCGGGTATTCTATACTTATCTCAACTCAACAACGAATCCACACACCATGACATCGTCACTCCGCCTGCTCAAGCTCCCAGGGAGACTTTTCCAGAAGGACAGTTCTAACTCAACCAAACTCATCAATTTTCTTACCTCAGTGATCAATGACGGATACGATATCAACAAGAAATACAACATCATCACATCTACAAGAATCAAAGACGAGGCCATGTTTATCACTGATTTGGGATTCTACAACCCTGATAACTTCATATTGGTATTAATGAAACCTAAAGAAACATCCAATGATGATATACAGTTGCAACTATCAGCTGACACAATTCCTATAGAAGAACAAGACAGGAGTTTCAATTTTCGTAAGATATCAAAAGATCAAATCATAGGAACAATAGGGATAAAAATAGTGACAGAAAACTATCGAAAGAGTTGGGAACTGACTGGGTTCGTCTCTAATGCCAAAGGTGTGGGTAAATTCCTGATCAATAGACTTACTTCATTAGCAAAAAATGCAAATCAATCGATTCTGCTGGCATCGGTAATAGCTGAACATAATTTGGTGAGCTATTATGGACAGTATGGATTTGTGGAATATGGTGAAAGAACCTTACAAGAAATTGATGAGAATGGACTCGTTAATGGTGGGACATTAGAACATGGAATTTATGCAACTCAAAACTTTCATGTTGCATTTTTGAGAAGAGAGTTGTGATGTCAATTCTTTTGTTTTTAGAAAGACTCACCTAACTGAATCTGCTTAAACCTACTGTAAAAAAAAAAAACTTTTATTTTAAAGGAGGTTCTTCTAATCAAATACTACAAATCTTTTCTTTTAACAGGAAAGTATAATATGAAATTCCTAGATGGATAGTATAAAGATTACAATTTAGAATCAACAGAAGTCTTTATCTTTCTCTGGGTCATCGGAGACGTCCTCCCCGTCATTACTGAAAAAGTCGGTATGGCGTCGATAACAGCCTTGCGAGGTTTGCAAGGTGATGTCTGCGGTGACTCGTGCGTAGGTCTCATTCTGTTGGTGTTCGTTGTTCTTGCGCTTTTGTTTTTTTGAAGTCTCAACCATGTTATGGTAACTCTACGTACCCGACCCACATATCGAACCAAAGAACTTAGCGAGCTGGTCATTTATATTATTAACTGTTTGTTATCATTTCAGCTGTTGCTGTACAATGGAACAGCACCATTTCTCCCTTACTATCTAACCTCCAATTCAATCACTTCTTCTGTCTCAAGCTCTTCACTTTCTCAAGGTTGAGTGGATCTATCTTTGGATCTTTCCGAGCGGAGGAGATTCCCTAAAAAATGCCAACTTGATGACAGTCTTGAACTCCGATAGGTGAAGTGCGAACTGCAAGAGCTTACCGAGGTCTCATGATGGCTTCTTGGTTGTTTTCTGGGATTTTTTTAAACCTGGGCCCAGCTTCATTTGCTCCTCCGTTATCTTCACCAACTAGTTTAGACTAAAAACTCGTACACTCGAATCTCCATTGCCCCTTAAAGAATGAAATTGCACTATCAATATAAATTGTTCTGTGAACTTGAAGTCAAATGCTTGGCTCAGCCGTCTCAACTCCATAGGCTGATTGGAATTGAAGCGTTCTTTGATTCCATTTAATCCACCTTTGGGTAATTGAGCAAAGTCACACACGGAACCACTCGCACCTTCATATATCTTCAAACCATCAATAGGCCAACTGTTGTCAAGAAGGTGGTCTAGACGGTCAGTTCCTTGAGTTGCCTGGAATCGAGGCATTGAAATCTTTTCTACATTGTTGTCAAGTTAGAAATTGGCCTTCAAAGAGTGGGAAGTGAAAGTGGCCGCATCATCAGCTCCTCATCAGCTCCTCTATCACTTCCATGCTGGACCCATCTGACCTTGGGCGAGAAAAGATGCATCTATTGTTCAACAGGTGGAGTACCAGAAGCTGCAATACCCTGAATCTCTTTGCACTCTCTGATGGGTCCATCACCAACACCCACCTCTGACAGTGTGCAATCATTCCTCTGTGCAGATAAGTGGCTGCTTGTGCGGACTGGTGAGTGAATGGGTTAACAGTGCCTTCTTCATAACTGCAAGAGAAACCGAAGGCAATATCAGCTAGAGTTGGGCCGTTGGGACTTTCATTCCTCAAAGATGCTTGCGCCTGAAAGGTGGTTGCACCATTATCAAAGATTCCTTGTAGGTATGAGTTCTGGGTTACCTCTAGTATGGGCTGATGAGCCCATTCCTTTTTCACGGGTGCTCATGAATAGGGCGATGACTAAACACCTAAAAGAGCGCCTATCCCGTTATAAATGGCACTCTCCTGATCATTATGGAAACCATTGGACACACAAGTAGATCGAACAGCTCTTGTGGCTTTCATCAGGCTCTCTTGAAAAATCGATCAAAAGATCTAGCTTGTCCTTGGTTGCCCCAAGTATATCTTCAGCAAGTAATGAAGTGTTGAGAAAGGTAAGGTATCTGCATAGTTACTCATGAACTCATAAGAGCTAATGTACTCATGGACCGGCACATTCCTTGCATTAAACGACCTGAAGATTCTTGACTAGACTTGTTGAATGAGTTAAGAATTTGAGGGATTTGTTACTTTTAGTCTTTAGATTATATTTCTGATCTTTGTGCTAGTTTGTTTTGCATTTGATAGGCGATCTAAATGTTCTTTGGAGATACAAAAGAAAGGGGTAAGCATCTGGCAAACCCTCGGAGTAACATGGATCTAAACGAGTTCCGACTTTATCATGATAGGACGGAGATTTGAGAATCGTCGAAAGTGAAAAATTCAACGTGTTAACAAAGAAACACCAAGTTCAATCACCACCATGTCCACCAAATCCGCTGAGCTTAGAGCTCCAGACGTGTCCCTCCGTGACAAGCAGATCGCTGCCATCAACGCCAAGATCCAATCCATTGATGCCGAGCTCACCAAGGTTCAGGCCCAATGGAAAGGTTTGACCTCTTCCCCATCTGGTTCTAACCACAAACAGTTGATCTCCCAGCTGAATGAGCTCAAGTCCAAGCAAGCGGGCTTCAAGGTCGAGAAGAACACTCTGAACTCTAAGATCAAAGAGCTCGATGCTTCTTTGAAGTCCAAGATTGCCGCCATCCAAGCTGCAACTAACTCCAAATTTGGCTCCTTCAAGACCGTTGAAGAGATTGACTCCAAGATTGGCAGAAACGAGGATTCCATCGCCAATGGGTCCTTGAGTTTGGTTGAAGAGAGAGCTATTATCAAGGAGAACACCAACTTGAGAAAGCTCAGAAAGGACGTTGCCAACGTTGCAGTTTCCCAAGCTGCCATTGACTCAGACAAGGTCAAGATTGGTGAGTTGAAGTCCAAAGTCGGTGAGATCAGCACTCAGTCCCGTGCTGCTTCTGCCCAGTACGACAAACTACAAGCTGAGCTGGATGCTGTCACCAAGTCCAACAATGACTCCCGTTCCCAACGTGATGCTATCTTTGAGAAGAGAAAAGAGCTTTACAAAGAGAAGGATGCACAATACGACAAATTGAATAAGGTCAGAACTGAGTTCAACGCCGCTTTCAAGAACTTCAAGGCCAAGGAGACACTAGCCAGAAAGGCAGCTGATCAAGAGGAGAAGCGTGCCGCTCTAAAGTTGGAGTTGCAAGAGGCCCAAAAGCCAGCTTTTGCCAGAGAGATTGACGTTACACATACTTTGATTGCGCACTTTGACCCAACCTATCTCAAGCCAACCACCAACACCTCCCAATCCATTCTACCGGTCTCTGCTGAGGGTATCAATACTGTGAAGAAGGGTCGTGTCATTGAGGCCTTTGACGAAGATTTGATCATCAAGAAGATTGATGAGGTGTTCATCTCTCCCAAGTCTAAGAAGAAGGCGGCTCCAAAGAAGAAGAAGTTCTTTGTCGAGTCCAACATTATTGCCCAATTGGCAGACTTGGGTGTTGCTGTTCCAACAAGCGAGGAGGAATACCCAGTCATCATTGAGGCTTTGAAGGCTAAGCTGACTGCGTACCAAGAGAATGAAGAGAAGGAAGGTAAGAAGAGAGTGCAAAAGATTCAAAAGAAGATTGATGCCTTGGAGAAGGAATTGGCTGCTGAGGACGAGAAAGAGAAGGAGAACGTCGAGGAGGAAGAAGAGGCTGAAGAGGAGAAGGAAGAGAAGTCTGAAGAGTGAACTAGTTTTGATATTAGAGTTTGTTTTTATGAAACGGCATAAAAAAAATGTTTCTTTTGGACTTATAAGACTTTAACCAATTCGGTAATACGCGTCCTCGTAACTCGTTTATCAATTCCGACCTGCCAGATCTTCTCGAAATCTTGGAAAAAATGTTGTCAAACATCACCAAAACAAAAAGACAAACGAAACAAGATAGTGTCTTTGAAAAAAAGATGTCCAGTTACAAGCAGCTCGTTGCCTCTTTGGGTGCCGGCCAGATTTTGTCCCAGTTTGACGTTACCCCTTTAACTTCCACATCTGGTGCTCCAACCTCTGCTGGTTCTGCTGACTCCAGTGAAGCCGTCTTCCAAGGGGCTGACGAGGAGCAGATCAGACTCATGGAGGAGCTGTGCATCGTCGTGGACGCCAACGACAACCCAATTGGTGCAGCCACCAAAAAGGTGTGTCACTTGAACGAAAACATTGACAAGGGTTTACTGCACCGTGCGTTTTCTGTGTTTTTGTTTGATGAGGAGGGTAAATTGTTGTTGCAACAGAGGGCGACTGAGAAGATCACCTTTGCTGACATGTGGACAAACACGTGCTGCTCCCATCCGTTGGCTGTCGACACTGAGATCAACGGTGTAAGTGGTGCCGCTAATGCTGCCCAGAGAAAGCTCGAACACGAGTTGGGTATCCCGTTGGGTCAACTACCACTGGAGTCATTTGAGTTTTTGACAAGAATCCACTACATGTCCCCAAGTGGTGGTCCATGGGGTGAGCACGAGGTGGACTACATCTTTGTTGTCAAGTGCAAGCGTTCTGAGTTGACTTTGGCACCAAGTGACAATGAGGTTGGTGACACGAGGTGGGTCAGTGAGGAGGAGCTAAGGGAGATGATGGATGACGATAAACTGGTGTTTACTCCTTGGTTCAAATTGATTTGCGAAAGTTATTTGTTCCGCTGGTGGAAGGACTTGGACAATCTCAAACAGTACAGAAGTGACGACATTGACTGTTTGTTGTGAAGATGTTTGTCTGTCCTATTTTTGTACCACATTCTGTCTGATCCCATGGGGGTCTACCTTTCTATAACTTGAACTCTTTTCTTTGGACTGGGCCAAAAGTGACTGTTCTTTTATTTGCACTTGCATAATTCCTGTCTAGATTCTTGTTTTATCATCTAGGTCACTTAATAAGTACACTGAACATTCTAACAACATAGAAATGAATTTCTTTAACTATAAAAGTACTGAATCTAAACCATAGAAATTCAGTTCATTCAAAGTCTAAAGCCCCTAGGACGAGGGTACCAATATAAAAAGTCGGTCCTTGTATATTTCTAAAAAAAAAGAGAGCTAGATACTCGGGAATGTTCCCCGTGCCCAAACCCTCAAGTCGTTGCGTTTGAGTCTCTGGTCGAATTCAACCTCCTCAGGGTCCTTCTCTCTAACTACAACTTCAATGAAATCAATCAATCAATCCAAAGTTTCAGTACACAAATGCATGTTTCTAATGACAAGTCTCTGTATATTACTCCAGCACCGCTGCACCTCGTATCCAAGATCTCATTTGTGCCTCTGCGTCACGTATAATATCGTCTGGAGCTATTAGCATTGCATCACATCTAGCCAGTTCTATTTTTTCAATGGCGCTTCTTCAAGCCCAATGAACTCAGTTCCCAGTCGATGATGAAATGGAAAAAGTGCCCATGCGCAGCACAGTGTCACTTAGGATGTGCGTCGACTCCAAATCCAATCAAAGTCACCACTTTCCACACCAGTCCCACGTTATAACTTATCCAAATGGAAGAATGCACAAGACACCGGAGAAGTTGGTACATTTCCCAGAAGAATGGGTATATACCCTGAAGATGTTCTCAGTTGTGCTCGTTTCCAAACTGTGTGAAAGTACTCTACATAAAACAACTGATCTGGTATTCCTGGCTACGAGTTTGCGTTGACTTCTAGACGCGGGACCGTGGGTGATAGCATCACTATACGAAATAAAGAGCCAGTCTCAATACCTTTATCTGCCAGTACTGCCTATGAAGGATTGTTTTTTTATAGCGATTGATCTGACCGATCTATATAATGGACTGGTACTAGCTGAGGATGCACCAACCTTCGCTGAGATAAATCGCACCAGTACTTTTCTGTACCATAATGAAGATAGTCTATTACTTATTCTTAAAAGTTAGATACACTGGACTCCTTCACACCACTTCTCACTTCCCCACCATTAAACAAATACTCATAGTTAACAAGCAACTCCACCAAAACATCATTAGAAATATTGAAAGTTGGTGAAAACACAATGCTCAAGTTCTTCAAGTTCATCTTGTTGTACTCCTGTTGGGCAATAATCATATTAAGAAACGTGAGCATGGTGAACATCACGTTACGATTCACCTCAGCAGCTGCTCCAAGAACATTCCTCCACTTGCCCAACTTTTCAACACCTTTAGCACGCTCCAACTGAGAAGTCACCTCCTGCGGAAGCACATCACCAGGAATTTCACGGAACCAGAGCTTCAACAAACCAGCAATAGAGTTGATATCAGGCCTTGGCTCCAACCTGTTGAAGTCAACGTCCGACTCGGCATCAAACTGAGTCTTGAGTTTCTTGATCAATGAAGAGGATCCATTCAGACGAAAGATACCCTCCTCATAAATAGCATCGTTCTTGAGTAAATATGTGATGCAGGCGGACAAGATGGAGGGAACCTTCACACCAAAGAGCGCAGCTGATGATAAGGAGAAGACATGGCTTAAATCATTAGCGAAAATTCTATCCTGGGAAAGAGCTTCACTTGAAATATTCATGCTCTCTAGGCTCCTCTCGATGTTTGAAGACTCAGGTACAGCAAGTGACTGCTGCTGTTGCTGCTTGTAACTCTCCAATTCGGTGGAAACTTGCTTCTTGCTGAATGGGAAGAAACTTCTCTTCTTTGCTCTCCTGATTTCCTTTTCATCTAGGCACTCCTTCGTCGTCAATGGAAGAGCAGCAGGCTTCAAGGAATCATTATACTGAATTGAGATCAAGGAATCATCCAACGACTCGCCGCCCAGCGTCGAGTCACTCTCCTTCATGCTTGCGCTATGAACCTGGTCACTGCACTCATCCACAGCCTGAATCAAGAAATTAACCCAAATGTCGCGCTCGTTGTCAGTCTCTGCACAGAAAATATGCTTGTTGAAACCATTGCTCTTCTTCTTTGCTTCCATAATGATGAATGCATGTCTGTACGCCTTATCATCTTCGCCACTACCAGCTGTAGGAGTAGATGAAGACTCCTGTTGTCTTCCAACCTGGGCATTATGTAAATTAATCTGTTCAAACCCACCATTACCATTGTCGCATTTAAAGACTCCAGCATCAGCATCCAGTTCACAATACTTGACTCTCCAGTGGTACTTCAAACCCTTAAGTCTCTTCATCAGCAGCCAACCATGTTTCAACACATTCAAATTAGATTCATCCAACAGATTCACGATATCTCCAGAGATGAAACGTGTGATGAGAGCTTGTACCTGCGAAACTTTAGCTGGAGGAATCTGAGATGCGGGCAGGAAGAAAAGCGTGCGGAAATATGCATCAAGTTCCAGTCTTCTAGCATCAACACGCTGTGGGGTATTGCTGGCGAATTGTGACTTGTCTGGAATCATCAACATCTCAGTGGCCCCATATGCAAGAATGATCCTGGCAATCTCATCGTTTAAATCCTTGATTTGTGCCAATGACTTTTTGATTCTCCAGATCTCCTTGCTGCTTGACTTGTCAAAAAGACCAATAACGATGCCAAAATCGGGCTCTGAAGACTTCCTTTTTACGGAGGACTTTGGAGGTGGTGCCAATGTGCTTATAATCTGCGGAGATATCGTATGTAGCTGAGTTGGTTCAATGAGCATGGGTGGTTCCTGTGCTTCGCGTATACTTGAGGTGAACGTCTGTGGTGAAGTTGCCGTCTGTGGAGTGTATCCAGAGTTCGGATATCTCTCTGGAGACATTGATCCCTCTGGTGATGGGTTCTGTCCAGATGTTGGTGTGAAGAGGGTGGACTTTGATAGCATAGGTGGAACATCTGATGATGGCTGTGGCAGTGGTGGTGTAGATGTTTCTCTATGCTCCGCTTGTGGTTGTCTTGGTGGGGTCGGTGGTGGGACTGATGCAGCCCCAATAATACCCAATGTCAAGCCAACCTTGGCAGCTGATGTCGTAGGTTTTGCTGAAGATTCCATGTTCTTCTCCTCTTCATAGTCCAGTCTCTTTCTAATTGGCAATTCAGGACGATCTGATTGATCAACAGAGGAGTCAATGAACTCTGGAGTGTGGAGTTCAACCTTTTCTGGCGAGATACTCAATGCAGCAACAGCAGCATTCCAATCAATATTGGAGTTGGAACTCAAAGGTGTGGAGGCAGTAGCTGCAGCTGCAAATTCTGAGTCTTGTATTGTGGAGTCTCCCTCGTGCTCTGTTTCTTCATTGTAACCATCGAGGTAATCTTCAGTGACGCTTCTTTGGTCACTTTCCGTACCATCCTGATGGACAGCAAGAGTCTCGGTCTCTTCAGCTATGGCTTGAGAGGTACCTAAACTAGGGATGGCAAACTTGGTGCGATTTGCAGATCTTGGAGGCGGAACTGGAGAATCAGCAGCATCATGTGGGAGTAATGAGTTCTTGTCTTCAACCCTTGGTATTGCATCTTCCTTATCTTCTTTAGCAAACACTCTATCTTTCAAATCAGCAATCTCCCGTTCCAACGAACAAATGTGCTGATCCTTCTGCAACAACAAATTCCTGAGTTCTTCATTCTCCACAACCAGCGCCTCAACCTTACCCAATTGAGAAGACGGTGTTCCAGGTTGACGACTAGACACAATTGACGGAGAGCTCTGCCCCACCTGGTTCATTCGTGTAGATGGCGCCCTCACTATTGTTGGAGGTGTGGATATTATAGCCTGCGCAGCGTTGACTCTGGGACCAGGTGATTGGGCCCTTAATCTCGTGGGTGATGCCAGTGATAGTTGAGAGCCAGAGTATTGTATCGTCTGTGGCACTGATGAAGTCGATGAGGGACTCCTCAGTGGAGACAATCTAGATGACGCGGCTGACATGGTGTTGATGGTCTCATTCTTCAATTCAAAGGAGAATTGGGAAGACTGTTCTGATGAGATGGAGGCTCTATGGTCTTGTGCGGGAGTCGGGTTCATGGTCCAATAGTCAAGCTCAAATGGTTGATAATTTGAAGAAATGTCGAAGATTCAATGTTTGATACTTGATGCAGCCCCAACTTTTTGCCTGTGAGAGCCTCTTCAGCTCTTATTTGAATGCGTGATGTCTTTCGTGTGGGTGTGAAGCAACGCGTTCACTAGTGCGTGACAAAGAAAATGTGTCAACGCCGAAGGTCAAAAGAAGGGATGAAGATCCCACAAGAACTAACAGTGAAATGAGGTTACAAGCTTTTGTTCCCAATGCCTTTAATGAACACGCTTGTTGGCAGGTTCAAGCTCAAATTTGGAACTTTTGAAGCCAGTTGCTGATCACTGTGTGCGCGCGGTTGTTTTGGAAAATCGACAAAAAAAAAAAAAAAAAAAAAAAAAAACCTCGCGATTGGATGACTAAGAGCTTAATAATGTTTTCACATGTTTGATTCTGTATACACTCGCACTGCAACTCTCTGATACAATTTGATGAATAACCTTTGGGGTTATTGAAAGCTCTTGAAGTTGCCCTGTTTCTACTCACTAATTCCATCTATATTTAGTGGTGTAATGACAAGGTAGCTCAATCAGCCCCTTTTAGATTCAAAACAAAGCACGTATTAAGTTCTAAACTTTGTAATATGGAGTTCATAACAAGACATGCCTCATTTGGCTAATCCATATATGCGATGTGATTCCCAAGTTTCTCCTATTCTCTGCCTTTGTGGATAATTTCCAGAGGGGGGGTCAGGTTGATTGACTCTGATTCATGACTCCGATTTTGCCACCACTAGAGCTTACATAATCTAGATTCGACTCGGCCCTCCCACTGAAAAAAAAATCGGAGCCTATCAGTTGATGTTGGAAAGAGCATTCACATTCATATATTTTTACTACAGTATCTTCCAATCAATCAATGAGACCATTCATTTCGAGAAGAACACTAGCACAGGCTGCTTCTACGACTCCGAAGAAGCGCAAAAACACTCTCATCAACAAACTGAACCAAGGACCTAGTTTTGATGACTTTTTAGCTGGTACCGCGTCCTCATTCAAACCCCTGGATCCACTAGCCGCCACCAATGTCACTAAAGAGACCGCAAGACTTCCATCATGGCTGAAAGTACCTATCCCAAAAGGTTCGAATTTTCATAAATTGAAAAAGGACATGAAGGAGTTGAAACTGTCCACTGTGTGTGAGGAGGCCAAATGTCCCAACATTGGTGAGTGCTGGAACGGCTCCAAAGAAGGTGAACATAACACTGCCACTGCCACAATCATGCTTCTTGGTGACACCTGCACGCGTGGTTGTCGGTTCTGCTCAGTGAAGACCAACAGAAACCCAGCGAAGCCGGACGCAATGGAGCCTGAAAACACAGCAGAGGCCATTTCGAGATGGGGGTTGGGTTATGTGGTACTCACCACCGTTGACCGTGATGATTTGATCGATGGTGGCTGTGCACACTTGGTTGAGACTGTGCAGAAGATCAAGTTCAAGGCACCAAACATTTTGGTTGAGGTGCTCAGTGGTGATTTTAGAGGTGATTTGGAACAGGCTGCCAACTTGGCCCAGTCTGGTCTGGATGTGTATGCACATAATGTGGAGACTGTGGAGGAGCTGACGCCATTTGTCAGAGATAGACGTGCTACTTTCAATCAGTCGCTAGCAGTGCTTGATACGGCGAAGCAGGCCAACCCTGAACTCATTACGAAAACATCCATCATGCTAGGGTTGGGTGAGACTGACGAACAGATCCATTCTACTTTGGGCAGATTGAGAGAGGCAAATGTTGATGTCGTCACTTTTGGCCAGTACATGCGTCCCACCAAACGTCACATGAAAGTTGTGGAGTATGTGAAGCCAGAGAAGTTTGAGTACTGGAAGAAAGTGGCGTTGGATATGGGATTCCTCTACTGTGCATCTGGCCCTCTGGTAAGATCCAGTTACAAGGCTGGTGAGAGTTTCATTGAAAATGTGTTGAAGAAGAGAAGAGCTGCTGCTGATGCTGCCACCGTGGATGTCAATAACCAGTTGGGACTCCGTGCATAACGGATAAATACTCTCTACTCTTGTCGACGAAAACATAGATGATTTCATACCACAATTTCCAATCCGCTAACGATCTTGATGTGTGTTGTTTAGGCGCTTCTTCTGTAGTTCCTAACGCCTGTATGCTTCCTTAATTCATGCTCTACATTCGCAGGGGCTTCCTCAATGATGTTCTCCGCAACATCCAGAAATCGTTCAAATGTTCATCAGACCTCATATCTAAAAATTGAGAGCAAAATTATCAAACAAATTGTTACTTCGTAAGAGTTTTTGAAGAGAATTTTGGATAAATATGTTACACGATCACTCCGCTCAGTAAATTGGCTTCTCAGCTTCCAGATCGAGAGTTCCGATGGCTAGGTTCAAACTGGTACCCAAGTGCTTCACCCTGCCATGTTGAGAGCCGATCAAGCGCATTGTTTTTCTCAAGTGTATCTTGTACAATAGACGTGATATTTGAAGTGCCAATAGCTTTTACAAACGCCACTTCTGTAAAGGTCTGGGATCTTCTTGTTTCTGTCTGCCTATGAACAAGATGAGTTTCGCAAATCTTTGAAGAAGGAATTCATTCTCTGAGCTTTTGGTCTCAATATACTGTAATGTTATTATAACAAGCTCTTCATGTTTCAATTCCTGACTTTATTCAAATGAATCATCCTTGTCTTGCCTGTCAGAGAGTGTATTCTTCAAATCCAGATTGGTTGAAATGAAAATATTGCGATCTAGTGGGGGGCAACTTTATCGATTGTTGACTTGGAAACGAGTGCCCTACTAAGGTCATGAATAATATAGGTACACTGTAAAACTGGTCAATGGGAAGAAGAAGCCCAGCGAAGTAGTAGGCGAGTTGGTGTCCTAAATGTTGACGACCCTCTCCTCGCACATGTGTCAAGTCAGGGGCGTATCGAAGACAGTTAGTTCATGAAAGTTATGAGCGTCTGTCATCTTTGTGCCGAGATTCACTTCTGAAGGGTAGCACATAACAGAACAATCCAAAGATTTTAACATTCAGATCGTAGATAATCTCAGCAAGTCCCTATCCTTGAAGTCTGCCAAAGATGTGGAGAAGGGCAAGTTAAACAAAACAGTCTTTAAGTGAATACGGCCTCTTCCGCAGCGCCATAGAAGAGTTGAGCAATGAGGTCAGTCTACAACATTGGTGGTATGTTCCCATCATTGTATTCTCCTGTAGAAGATTTGGTGCTTCAGATTGATGTGTGGAGGTCGGTTTGTTTGTTCTTGAAGACAGGCTTAGTGTGTCCGAACCAATTTAACCACTAACAATTCGGGGGAAACGCGAAAAGGGTAACCTCGGCCGAAAGTTCCTATCAATTTCGAGTTAAGTCCGCCAATTACATCAAACGCAGCTCCGCAGATCTGATAGGAGATATGAAAGATAACTGCACCAGTGCACACCCTGCACCTTGAAGCTCTGATACTCTCTACATTTCTGACTAATTTGACTCAAAAGATCAACTCCACCAAACCCGCCAGCGCCGAGCTATAACTTGAGGGTCCTGACTCCTTCCTGCGTTTCTAAATACCTCCTCCATGTGTGTCATTGACTAAACATCCATCCATATATGACCGTCACGGTGAACCACGATGTCATTCCTGGTGATGTACAGCTCGTTGATACAGCCCATAATCATAACTCAGGGACTGGAGACTCCACCATTGTCCTTGTACCCACCCCATCGCAGGACGCAGAAGATCCACTAAACTGGTCCACCAACAGAAAGAGACTCTCACTGTTCTGCAACGTTCTCTACGTCTACGCAGTCTGTGTCCCTGGTGCTGTTGTGTATCCACTATTGCTCGAGATTTCAGATGACACCGGCATCACTCTGAAACAGTTGAACAACGGTACCGGGTATCAGTTCCTCTTTCTTGGTATCGGGGCTCTATTCTTCCAACCTTTGGCGAGGCAGTATGGTAAGAGACCCATCTACCTGTTCTCTACACTGTCTTTTGTTCTAATATGTCTCTGGATGCCCTTCTGCAAGACCAATGCACAATGGATTGGATCACAGGCCCTCCAGGGTCTCTTCTCTTCACCCGTGGCCTCTCTGTGTGAGATCTCAGTGGCGGACATTGCCTTCCAGCATGAGTTGTCCAAGTTTATGTCTCTCTATGCTGCTGCTCTCAATACGTCCACTTTCCTTGCTCCGATGATTGCTGGCTTTATCAACGAGAGACTGGGTTGGCGATGGGTCATGTACCTCTCTGTAATATTTGGTATGGTCTGCTTTGTGATTTTGTTACTGTTCATGGAGGAGACCAACTACGAAAGAGAATTTATCGAGTCCATTGACCTATGTGAGATACTTGATGGAGTTGACCCAGTAGTGTCCTCGTCTGCTTCAATACAAAGTGTGGATAGCAAAGGAAATGGACACATACAGACAGAGGAGATATTCGGAACATACAGCTCTACCAAAGAATCTAATATTGAGCTCGCAGAGTCCTTACCACTGACCTCCACCAAGACCTTTAGAGAAAAGCTCTCCCTGACCTCAGGTAGCCATTCGAAATTCCTTCTCCCACACTTCTTCCTGGGTCCTTTCAAAATGGTTCAGTTCCCAGTGGTACTCTGGTCTGGATTCCTCATGGGCACATCTCTGGTCTGGTTTAACCTCCTCAATGCCACAGAGGCCCTCATCCTCTCCAGCGAACCATATAACTTTACTACTTCATTCACTGGCCTTGCATATCTCTCTCCAGCCATCTTTTCCCTCTTGTTCCAGTTCCTTAGTGGATCTCTTTCTGATTGGATCATGGTTTATTTTGCCAAACGTCGTTCGGGTGGGCTTTCCATTCCTGAGGATAGGTTGTGGGTTTTGATAATCTACATGGTGCTGGGCTTCCTGGCCTCTATTGGCTGGGGTGTTGGGGCCTACTATGAAACGCATTGGTCCTTGCTGGTGGTATCAATGGGGGTGCTTGGGGGCTGCGGGATCTTTGGTCTCGTCGTGTCTGCTGCTTATGCTATTGATTCGTACCATGAACTTGGAAGTGAGGCGTTGGTTGTCATCACGGTTATCAGGAACTGCATATCATTTGCCTGTTCGTATGGGCTTACTGATTGGGTACTGGGCATGGGCTACAAGTACGCCTTTATCTCCAGCGGCTGTATCCTGCTGTTTTGTAATGGGTCTTTTCTGATAATGAGATTTATTGGACCTTGGGCCAGAAAAAGGACAAAGAACAAGTACTGGAAACTGGTTGAGAAGGATAGAGAACTTGTAGGGATCAGCACTGCATGATGTGACACCATCTTTTAAAAATACACAAACTCATAGTTTATATAAAACAGCTAGGACCCTATGAGCTAGAGTGGAAGTTTTGAGAAACCTACTAGAAAGTAGTGCCTTGTGTAAGTGGGCTACAGAAGTATCCATGATGCCTGTTAACACGAGTTTGGGATGTGGGTTGAGGTGCATTGGCACCCGTGATCAACCGACACCATCGTTGAACTATACTTACTCAAAAAAAAATTACCTTTTATATCAACTAGTGCGGTTTCTTGTGCAAGTTAGAGCCAGTTTAATAATGAGGTTTTCCACAAGAAGAAATATCAGTAGTGGAAATTTTTCACAGTAATAGTTAGGAGCATTGCTAAATGGAATTCACTGTTCTACAATATCACCAAATAATCCCTTGGCAAAATCGGTGCATATAAAGAGCCCAGAATTACCACTTCTTATTCTGTAAGGACCACAAAGATTTTGTTCTTTTTGTGATCAGTAAGTAGCCTCCATAGTGTTCGGTTTTCCACCGACAAGATCAGATCAATAACCTTGAAAATAATCTAACACCAGCAATAGTATGGACCTTGGCTTAAACCAATCTCTCTTTGTAACGAGTCTCATCTATATGGCCTATATCTCCAGGTGTTTAAAATGATGAATTCGTGAAACCAATCAAGGGAGAAGTTGACCTCACTATCAAACAAAGTGAACTCTTATGGGCTCCCACTCTCACCTTTGACCGACAATTACTCCTCCCTCTCCCACACACACACTCTCTCTCTCTTACTCCAATAAACTTCCCTGACAATGCCTTTGATATTTCTAGGTGTCTTGAATATTCTCCTCTCAGCCTCGTCTTGATGGAAGATCTCACTCCCCTTGCTTGAATAGATGCTCATATCGCTTTTCATTAGGTTCTGTGTGTTTATCATACTCAGTATCTTTGCGACCACTTAGTTTCTACCACCATTTTTACCCGTGTCTCTTCTCCTGAACAGTAAAAAATCCTTTCCTGATCTTGACTAAATAAAAGGGAGTATGCCGCTCTTTGCTCTGATTACCCGGTCCCCGCAAGTAAAAGCACAAAAAAAGAGAGATCTGTGAGAGCAACTCCAACACTCAGATCCACACAGAAGTCCACCAAACCATGAGATTCACTAGCCATTGCCTGTCGCCAGCCAAGCAACTCACCTCACAGCTCTTTCTTCACGGAAAGAGCATTTCTTTGTCCCCAAATCCAGCCCATCTCGCCATTGGAAAACTCACCAAACCACTGACCTCATCGCCAAATAGCAAGGACAAAGAAACCACCATTTCGCCACAGCATTTCGAGCCAAACCCAAAATTCATAGAGCTCCTTCACTCCACGCTTGCAAAGGAAGCTCCTAATGACCTCGCATACACATTAGATACTCATCTCTACCATAACCAAGCGATGCCAATTGCGGATTTGAGAAACCCACCAGAATATCAACGCATCCCTCAAGTGGAGGACACCTTTGGATTTGTTACTGTGGGTGACGATGGGAAAATCATCGCTGGAAGTTATGAGGCCAATAGCTTCTACAAACTCGTGGACGCCAATGGGAAAGGGATTGAGTTGAGTGAAGATGCCCTGGAGGCTATTCGTGCCAAACTTGCCGAGTGATGATCTTGATCTTTACATATTTATTCATATTTATTCAAACTACGTTTCATGATTTCTTCAATCATAACAATTACCTAATATACATAAACTTGTTCTGAGGTGATTCGCTACTCCTCGGTGCCCTTCTTGAAGTTATCCCACAGCTTGATGATCTCGACCTTCTCGCTGCGTTCCTGCTCCAACTGGGAGTTCAAACCTTCAATCTCTCTCTTTAACTTGGCATTCTCATTCTCAAATTTACCAATCTTACTTGCCCACTTGTTCTCATATCCCCTTTTCAATACCTGAACTTTTTGCTCATGCTTCTTGGAGTACTGGATGTACAAATCTTCCGCCAACTGTTGCAATCTCTTGTCAGTCTCAGTCTCCAAAGCAGTCCTCTCTTTGGTGAGTTGAGCAACTTGAGTCTCAAGGATATCATTAGCACTCTTGCCCTCATTGAGCTTGGCCTTCAAGTTATTGATTCTCTGATCAAAGCTGACAGCGTCCTCTTTGAAAGTCTCCATTTCGTACTTCAAAAGATCATTATCCTTGACCAACTTCTCATTTTCTTGCTTCAGTTGATACAGTTCATTGGACTTGGTACTAATGATGCTCTGAGCATTGCTCATTTCAGCATGATAGGCCTCCAACTCGATCAAGTGGTCAGATTCTTGTTTCTGTAGCAGTGAGTCCAACTCTTGAAGCTTTTCAGATTGTAGCAAAATCTCCTCCTCACGGTCAGAAACACTCTGTTTGGTTGTTTCAACTTCACGGGTCTTAGAATAAATAGTTTGAGTCAAATCAGCAAACTGCTCCTTGAAAGAGGCAATCTCAATGTTAAGTTCATCTACCTCTGCCTTTCTCACAATGAGCAGCTCCTTGGATTCAGCAGCCTGAGACTCGATAGACTTGATTGTCTCCTTCAGAGAGGCAATCTCAAGTCTCAAGGATTCATTGTCATATTTCAAAGTGGCAGATGCTCTCTCCAAACCATTAATCATGGCATCCTTCAGAGAGAGCTCTTTGATCTTGATCTCAAGTTGAGATTGCAGCTCTTGAGCATTACTTGATTGTGTGACCTCAAGCTCACGGATCTCATTCTTCAAATTAGCGATCTCCTGTTCAAGCGCTGCCCTCTCGCTACCAACAGTGGAAATCAGCTCCCTATTTGTAGCATTCTCTTCGACCAGTCTTTCATGTTGCAACTTGATTTCATCATACAACCCTTGTAACTGGTTCTCTTGGGAATTCAGAGCGTACACCTCTGTGGCTCTCTGTTCCAAGCTGGATTCCAACTCCAAGACCTTGGATTCTAGTTCTACCTTGATACTGGTAACCTTCTCCAACTCTGACAGACGTTCACTCATCAATCCGTTCAAACGGGCGGCCTGGTCCTCAAAATCTGAAACTCTTTTGTTTAGAATATTAACAGCTCTGGACTTGGAGTTGATGTCCTCTTGGAGTTCAATTATAGTGTTGTCTCTGTTGACGATTTCGGTATTCAACTGATTGACTTTCTCCTTAAACTTGTTGATTAAATGGTTGGCTCTGTAAATTTTCTCATTCTTGGCCTTGACAGAGTCCCTAAGCTGCTTGATATCATTTTCATACACCTGGTGCTCCTGCTTCATCAACTCTTGCTCCTTCATAGCATTCGCCTTTGCAAGCTCCAATGACTTGAGCTGATCTTCGAGGTTATACACAAGATTCTTGTACTCATTGATCGAGTTGTTCAAGGTCATTACAGAAGAACTCTTTTCTCTCAAGGAATCTTCCAATTTCTCCACCTGTGTCTTGAAATCGTTCTGGATTTCATGGACTTGAGTAATGGTGAACATTGGTCTCTTGTTAGGTGAAGTTTGATCCTTCTTCTGTGGGCTCAATTGGAACTCATCAATAGCATCCAAGTCGAGATCTAAGTCCTTGTCCAAGATTGAGTTGCTCTGTGACAATGGACTCTCTGCAAGGAAACTGTCATCAAGATCTGGAGATTTTGAGGTGTCAAGCAAGAGCTTGGAGTCATCCGCCACTCTGGAGTGCTGTTCAGTGGATGGGCTCAACGCCACTGGCTCAGTAGGGCGTGATGGGGTTTGCATGGAGAGATCTGCTTGAATAGGCTCAAGGATATCCTCATTGATGCAGAATTCTTCATCTGGTTGGGTGGCAATAAGGCTTGAATTGTCCAGAACTGGTTCATTATTTAGCTCGATTCTAGATAGTTCTTCTTTTTCTTCGAACTCGGCTTCATTGTCAGTGATGTTTGCTTGTGAGACCAGAATAAAATCGTCATCGTCCGCCTCCTCCCCTTTCTCCTCAAGCTTCTGAACCTTGGACAGGGCAGTCTCCCCATCATCTGCGAAAACAGATGATTTTCTCTTCAATCCAGCAGAACATGCTCCTAGATTATTTTTGTCTTGTGAACCATGTTGTGGTTGTTGTTGCAGAATCTCCTTGAATAGCTGTTTCTTGGAGCCGTCATTGCCAGAAATAGACAAGGTGTTCAAAATGTTTGCTCTTGGAGCTGTCAAAGGAACACGCTGTGGAGTTAACTGGAATTCCTCGTGGGAACCATGATGGTAACTCTTGCGGCGATCCTTCTTAGCTGTCAATCCATGTGGAATCTTGGTTATGGCCTCCTCATTGTCGTTGTCATCATGGATAGTAAAGGTATTTGTGACTTTGAGTGGAGTGAACAGTTCAGAAGCGTCAGTCAAATGGTCTTCCATAATTCCTCCTGGTGCAGTACGTGTGTTTAATTAATCTAGATCTAGCGTAGGGCGATTCAAAGGATCTTGTTTTGATTTTCTGTTTTTGTTTTTCCCGTGTTCAAAAAAAGTAAATAAAGCCTTCCCGTAACCCAGGCAACAAGTTGCACACGAAATATTTTGAGATCAGTTTGTTATTTCCTAGGTATCGGCTGGATACTTTCTATATATTGATAAGAATTCACTGTCTCAGCCATGGGGTTGACTTTATTTAAACCCGTTTTGCTCCACTTCGTTGATAGTAGTAACAATTGTTGTCTTGTGTTATAATTGTGTAGCGTAATAGATGATTTAGGGACAGTGCTAGTGGATTAATGCCTGTGTCGCAAGCGAATAATATGTGTATCTAGTCTGCCCTAACGAGTAGGGAAGAAGATATGGATCTCTTGAAGAGAGTCCAGGCTTCTTATATAGTAAATATAGTAATGTTTTGTCTCATATCTGGTTTGGAATTGCCATAATGGGACAAAACAATGTAAAGTTCTAAGGTAATATCCTAATAGGGTAAACTTCTGGATTAGGAAGGTGTACTCTATAACAATAGTAATAATAATTCTTATATATGAAATTTTTCTTTAGAAAGCTGATATATTGGTCTCTATTTTTGATCATTTCGATCGTAATTCAAATTAATTTATATCTCGTACTCTCAGATCTCTGAAGAGTCCGACGGTCTCTAAGCGGCATAAATTCCAATGGTTAATTCGCCTATATATCATTACAGACCAGCTATATATATCCACATTATGGGCGCATATTACTTCACAGGACTAGATCCATATAGCCTAGCAGCACTTTATAGTGGAATTACTACTGACTGATTTCTCCATGCAAAAGATTGGCTGGCCTGTCCAAATCTAAAAGAGATGGTCACACCTACACTGGCATTAGTGCAGCATCACCACGCTTTCAACTATCGAAGCTGCTTGAAATGAACTGAATAAGAGACACAGGCAAAGACTTAGCCATTTTAGGCATATAACTCTCTTTGCAAATTAAGCTTTCGGCAGTCGACTCGTCTATATATTCGGCAAGTTCCTGTTCATATATCTAAAGTTTCCCTCCAGGGGTACTACTGCTCACTCCAACATCTCCTCTTTTTCTCAACATAATAGCTGGGTGTTCTCCTCTGGCCCTCAGCTCTTTAAAAATCAAAACTGGTTTCTCGTGCATTTCTAGAATACGTTCATTGTCACCATGGCATATCACCAGAGCATAGTTCCTCCAGTCATCGTTTAGATTGTGACGTTTCATTGCTGACTGCAAGATCTTGGAGGTTGGATCTTCAGTAGAGGCACGGAGTTGCTTCAGGGGCTCAGACATACTACTGGACGAAGTGGTATTTTGGTTTGATATCATCGGAGTTGATGCATGGGATGCGTGTGTTGATGCATTCAGTGTATGCTGTGAGATATTATTGTGTGAAGTCAGAGGCGTGCTGACCACTGAGGAAAGTGGTGCTGGGATGGACGCTGTCAGGGTATCATTACTGATACCACTATTCTGTAGCATCGAGTTTCTCTGAGATCGAGGTGATAATGCTGATCTTCCCTTAGTTGGAGAAATATTGAAGGGTGATAGCCTCTCTGGAGTGGGCAAAGGGCGAGCCCGTATCTCTTCCAGGATAGTCTTAGATGATTCGTTAACCTGCTTCCGGATCAGGTCAGCAATGCCTTCAATAACGCTCGTGAGAGTGGATTCCTCATATGCAAGACCTTCTTCTGCCACAAGCCTGTTGATCTCGATTCGGAGCCGCACACGTTCCTTGGTGGATAGCTCCAGCTCATGTAGATCTTGGTCACTCAGATAAGGAAGGACATCTCCAGTGATGTTATTCTGAGTAAATTGTCGAATGACAGCGTGGTCAAAGTTATGTGTGGTGAGCCAGTGTTCAGTATCAAGCAATGTCCAGTCAGACAGAGGCATTGAAAGGCTGTTCTGAAGTGTTCTTTAGTGATTTGCTCTAAAAAAAAAAAAAGAATGAGGAGAATGATCGCAACCTTTTTTTTCCTCCAAACTGTTACCCGGAACAGAATCACCCTTCCCTTCACAATTATTGATTAGAAACTAATGTCGATTCGAGTGCTATCTTGGAATCTATTTCCATCCGAGCTCTAAATACATGGAAAATTGCAATTATTTTTGTCTCAGAGTGCTGGAGTCTGGACGAGCCTCGAGGCGTGGTATAACGATGATCTGCGGTTCAGTGATTTCATAACCTTACTGCTTTGAACTGCCCTGTTTTTTTTGCTGACACTATTTAAAAAGCCCTGCATCCATATCACGGCTCCATTCCAAATTGCCAGTATGCATTATGTTCTTCTCCTTCTATGAATTGCTATTCCATGTTCGTCTACGAAAGCCGGAGTATACTCCAGGACTTTAACCTGATCTGATAGGCAAAATTGCGCTCATAACTGGTACATTTGCAGGAATCGGTAAAAAGAATCAACTATACTCCGCCTCATAGTTGTAACCTGTTGTCTCCAGTAAAAACATCCGGATATTAGTATGAATGATATATCGGAGAATACATTGGCCTGTGGGGGCTCTTTGAGACAATAGAAAAGTCATATCGAGAATGATTTAAGCAATGGTGACGCTCAGAAATTGTGGTGTTCATCTTCTTCTTTTCATTTAATAGTAGATGATATCTCTATGAAGCTGCTGATTTGATCATAGAGAGCACACTACTACTCTAGTTTCATAGCCTTTTCTGAGGGGAATCTTTTAGGAAGTGCCAATCGAATTTGACTTATTCTATGATGAGAAAGAGCCCGAACATGATTCAGGAAACATTGAATAGCATCTTTTCAATAGGATTCATGCCGTGACGGATTTGATGAGGTTTGGACAATTCCAAGATTGGCTTGAAGCTGGCTTGAGCGATGTATTCTCACTTGCCAGTCCTATTTGATGGTGTAATGGATCAGTTCCTTTCCAAAGACATTAACGAAAAAGAAGCACAAGAGCATGTGATCGACTCATACAAAGATATATAATCCGATTTGAAAAGTCCATGGAACGAGATGAAGTCAAAGAGTGACATTGACATCTTGCCTACTTTCAATAAGTGCAAACTTCGCTATAACAACAAGGATCGAGAACTTATATGCTTCATGGCATAAGTTATAAAACTTGTAATCTAGACATTTCAGCTAATAGATTTGGATTTCAGGGCTTCAAAAGTTCGATCCAGCTTGTCGCAGTGAATCTGACACATTTCATGATCGATGACGTCATAAAATAGGCAGGTAGAAATGTGATAAACGCCAAATAAACAAATATACAAATAAACAAATAAACAAACAAAAGAGAACAAAACCACTTTGTATTACCAGTTTAATAAAAACTGCAACGGCAATCGCAATGTCTTCTATCATTGAAGATCTATCAAGCACACTTTCCCTTTTGAACCTCTCATCCAATGGCAAAGATAACGATTCTGTCCTCACACAGCCAAATGACCCACTCCTCAAGTTCAAAGAGGAATTTACAGAGTATCTCAAGAACAACTGGCATCTCTTCAGATCGTCCTCACTTGAGCGTTCAAACACTGAGAAGTCACTGATTGTTCTCTCACCATTGTCAGTCAAACACTCTTTTGGGCGTAAATGGACTTCAAAGGCCTACCAGTCCACCATTGTTGAGAGACCACAACGTCTCCTTGCCGTTTCAATCGGAGTCGCTGCAGCATTGTCACAATACCCGGCAGATTTTCTTCTCCATGCTTCACAAACAAGGGCATCACTTACGAGTCCACACGTGCGCAAAATTCACGGTGACGAATGGCCTCAGGAACTGGGACGACTCTGCCTGGAAAGTCTGAAGAAACTGTCACTTGGTCAAGTCGAGACACCAGAAGACTGGAACTCCGGTGACATTTACCTCGTACAAGAAACGATTGAGGCCCTCGAAGGCGTCATTGGCTCGATAGAAACAGCAGTTGACTCCATTTTCACACCATCACAACCGAACCGTGCATTTGTCGCCATCAGACCACCAGGCCATCACAGCCATCGCTGCGCGCCTGCTGGCTTCTGTCTCATTAACAATGCTCATATTGCAATCCAATACGCACACATGACACAAGGCGTGACGCATGCGGCGATATTGGACTTTGATTTACATCATGGAGATGGATCGCAGGACATTTGTTGGATGAAAGGTGGGTTCAGTGATGATGACCTTGAGGAGAAGGAGAGTGCAGGATGCCCTCATGTGGCATACTTTTCGCTTCATGACATTAATTCTTTCCCCACTGAGGTTGGGTATGCGTCTGCTGAGAATATCAAGAATGCCTCTACGTGTATCATGAACGCTCATGGTTTGAATATCTGGAATGTCCATTTGACGCCATACACTACAGAGGAGGAGTTTTACCTGATTTATAAGGATAGATACAATGTGTTGTTTCAAAAGGTGTCTGAGTTCTTTCAAACTGCCAAGTTATACCATAAGGGCAATCAGCCATTCAAAGGCTTGATTGTGATCAGTGCTGGGTTTGACGCATCTGAACATGAACTCAAGTCAATGCAGAGACACGATGTGAACGTACCTACTTCGTTTTATGCCAGATTTACCAGTGATGCCACGACATTGGCCAATGAACATACTGACGGTCTTCTCCTATCTTTACTCGAAGGTGGATACTCTGACGCTGCTTTATCCTCTGGTGTCTTTTCACATCTCATTGGGTTGCAACAACAGGAATGGTCTAATGAATGGGGGTCAGAATTGACAGTGAAGGAATTAGTGAAGGGTTGTAAGCCAGGCTGGAAAATGCCGAAAGCGCTGGCTGTTAATGTTCAACCAAAGACGGCCACTGTTCCAAGAAGTGCACCTAGTGAAATCAAAAACTGGAGTGCACAAGTGATTAAGATGGCGAGGGTTATGGCTCCTGAGTTCATTATCAATCAGGCATCTCCAAAACCACCTGTGCTTGCAGTTTCTGAACGGTTACTGAGATCTCAATCGCCTGTGCGGGATGGGGAGGTGAAAGATGAGGATTTAGAAAATGATACTTTCGAAAACCTGAAGGAGAAGAAGATGAACACAGAAGTGAAGGTTGAAGATGAGTTGGTTGCGGTCTTTGCGATGAAATGTGATGATCGAGATATATCCTTGGATGAAAAACCCTTTGGTTTTGGTGATAAAATAGCGTGAAGGAAGCGTTTGGAACCCAATGAAGTTCTAAGTTCAATTCAGATGGCCTGGTGCCAGTTACCTTTTGCGCTATATATTTGACAGATCTAGCTAGTGATAAAATTACTACAGATTTATCATCGTAAGATCATAAGTGCATGCAACTTCATCCAATAAATAAGTGGTTTGAGATCGTTCGAAAGGCTGATCTACTCCACAATGTTCAACTCTTGTCCATCAGCATTGAACTCAGACTTGTGATCGTCAAAGATTTTCTTCAACTCTTTAATGTACAAATCGTGGTAGTGATCCACTTCATGCTTTTTCGGGGTTGGTAAGAATGGGACAATGATCGGCTTGCCAGTGACAATTGTGACTTTTCTTCTGTATGGCAAGAACCCAAAGTCATAGTTGAAGACACCACGGGCATGGAAAAAGGGCAATGTGAACCCACAAGTCTTCTTGAGCCAGATTTGGATCTTTTTTCCAACTGAGTTTGGCTCAGGTTCTAAAACCTCAAAGAGGTTATTTTCACCAAAACAGTAACAAGGGACGAGACCAACGTTACCAGTCTCAAGGGCCAACTTGATAAAACCTTTGCGCTTTTGAAGAACAATGTCATTGTTGTTTGGCTTAGCAAGTAGTGATTCTTGGGCGCCACCAACGACAATTGCCAATGAGAATCTTGATCTTAAAATCTTCAAAGCATTAATTCTGGACGCAGATGTTATACCAAAGGACAACAAATAATCTCTGTAAAAAGGGATAAAAAACTGATTGATCAATGTCAACAAACAAATGGGAATCCCAGGGAACTTTTTGGACCAGCCTGCCCCTTCTGTCCCTAAAGCCCCAAACCCTGAAATTGAAACAACACCATGTGGATGCAAACCAAAAATGTAATTTGGACCCGTTGACTTCATGGTCTTGTATGGTGCCTTCTTCACTTTGAATAGCCAAAAGTCGTAAAAGTCATCAAAAACCTCCACTTCAGTGAACGTGGGCTCCAAATCAGTCGTTTTGTAGAGTGTGATGGGAAAATAGTCACAAAAGAACTTCCAGCAGCGGAACTCACGCATCCGTTTAGAGTAACGTCTAACAACACCACCATTGCGTGCAGTGTTGTCTAGGTAGAAATATACCAAGTAAGGGATCGTGATAACCCAGAGCAAAGGGATGCCTAGGAATAGGAGGAACAAGGCCGTGAAACAGGGGATCGAGACGGTGTGCCAGAGCACAATGGCGGTTTGCAGTCGCCGGTGAAGAGGAGTATCCAAAGGAGCGAACTTAACTGGCATCTGATATAGCGAATTTGCTGTTGCTTTGTTTCAATGAAAGGAGCAATTTGATTTGTGGTGGTGCTTTTTCGAAGGAAATTTTGTGTCAAATAGATATCTTCCCAGGATTATGTAATAATGCTATGATCGATTACAAAGCAGTATACATCGGATACAGAACGCATATCGTGCATAGCGTGTAACAGGGCTTTTTTTTGAAAGGAACAAGCTATGAATTACACAAATTATAGACTAGCTCAACGTGTAATGGAGTATGGACTTTGAAGACCGTGTTGCGCTTGTCATTTAAATGCATTTGAGTATACCTGAGATTTCTCATGCTGTAGGAAGCGGGAGACTGCTTTGTTCCCCCGAACAGTCCACAGCACATATGATCGCGGGGGGGGGGGGAGGAGGCCACGCCCCTGATCTGATTCTCTAGGTGTGAGAGGATTTGGAGGTAATTAATACCAGCATCTTATGAATTGAAGAGAGACCCAAGTGAGCAATAACACCGCGTCTATCAAAGATTGCAAATAGTTTGACATATTTAGCACAGATGTGGGTGATTAGAGTGGCGAAGATCAAGTTTCAAGTACTGCATACTGCTCAGCGTTCTCGAGTTTGTAGTTATTAGGAAAAGGGGGTCAAGGAAGACTACGAAGCAGATACACATGCGGCATGCCTTGATATACCCTTTTCACTTGATTTTAGAAGATTTTCTTTGACGTGTCTAATTACGAAACTATTGCTTGAAATCAGCCCCTCATTAGGGACAAATTTCAGATATATCACTCGGCAAGGTGCACCAAAAGAATTATGTCACATAGCAACCCGCGAATGACATATACATCATTGCACACACTTTTGACCCCAAAAATAACCAATGGGGTTCTGTCCGTGTTCATCTCTACGGTATATTAGCGTCATATTTCGGTTCTTGGTACAGATATAGATGAAATCTGGGTCCATATGCAAGATGATCGTAGAAAGGTTCAGTCAGGAGTATTGAGAGAAATCATACAGAGGTCATGAACTCATGCGTCCACAGACAGCTGAATAAGTCTCGGTACCGATAGGCGTACGTACACAGTAAATTCATTGATCGTTTCTATATCAGCGTTACAAATAACCAGTTCTCCTTCTCTTCAAAGTAGTAGCAGAAAGTAGAAAACTCACCACTCAGATTCACCAGTGGCTTTAGAGAAGGCATAATCTCTTCCATTAATGTTTGCAATTCCATCCTTCAAGTTACATTTCCACTTATTCTTAACTCTCAACACCTTCTCATACAAACACAGAATAATCATTCCTTCAGCATCATCACCATCTTCATCGGAGTTTTCCGCATCGTCATCACTATCATCCAAATCCGAATTGATATCATCTGAATCAAGCGACGCAAGCGCCTTCTCTTTCCTCAATGTCTTTTGTAACGATTTGGCAATGTCCCCATTATCATCCTTCACCACAAACTCAAATGGCTTGTCCGTTTGCTCTGGCTTAACCACTGTCCCGGAGCCCACATTAACACCTGTAGTAGCGCCAGATACAGTACCATCTCCGCCCAATGGGTTGAAACTCTGCTGTTGTTGTTGTTGTTGCTGTGGCTGCTGTTGTTGTTGTTGTTGGCCAGGCACCACACTCTGGTCAATCTGATGAGGAGCCCATGAGAAATTCGCCACTTTTGTCGCACCGAGGTTTTCACGCCATATGTTTCTCAGATCCTGGAGCGTCACTTCGTCAATGCCACTGTTCTCAAAGTCCTGCCTGGACTCGTTGATCACATCGTTAATGATTTGTTCATAGATTTTGCTCGCTTCAAAATTCGACATTCTTGTACAGATTTGATATCAGGTGGGGGGAAAAAAGAGGGATGGCACTTGTGAGTTTTGTTAGTGGATGTGATGGAGTAATTGAGCGCCGTTGAGGTTTCTTTTGACTCTTTTTAAGGCTGTTTTGACCCAATTTTTGTAGTGTGTGGGTGCTCATTGAAGGCGTTTGCTTTTTATACCTCGTAAGGAAATTCCGAGGGTATTATGTGTAGGGTAATGTTAAATTGTATGTGATATAACTGCATTCGGAAACCACTATTGCACTCTCGGAACTGTGTGAGGGATTTGTACAAAATAAACAACTCACAGACTTTCTTGATCAAGAAGGACTGGAATAAGGTGTTGTTGTGGGTACATTGATAGTGCTGACCACTCTGCTTCCCGTTTTACTATCATTTGTGCTCGGAGAACGGATTTGGGAATGTGATTTTAAACTTGTTACGGCCACCCAAGTCCGCTATAATTACATAATCGCAATTTGACACATCTCTTGGTTAATAAACTCTGATGAGTCTGATATGGAAATATATCGTGTAATTGAAGTTGACCATCCTGCATACATACTCAAAAAGTTTGACTGTTTGAGTGCGCAGATCATCGTTTCACGGCAACGGCTAACGGTTTTGTAATAGTCCGTCATGCGGGATGTGGTGACCAGAACTCAAAACATCCGCCCATTGGCTCGATACGTTATCAGCGGATTTGACAGCTCAAGAGCTAATTTTTTCGTAGATTTTCAAACAAATTACAATGATGATCTTTGAATAAACCACTAACCACTGACCAGCCATATACTACAGCTATAACTCTGCACCCATGGTTCAGTCTATCGTGATCAAGTTCGATGACATCTCGGGTACAGTCGAGCCCAAATCCAACATCAGAAGATCCAAACAGGGTTGCTTCAACTGTGAGTACGACATCTCTCTCCCACACAGCATACAGACCACTGACGACAAACAGGTCGCAAGAGGAAACGGAAATGTGATATGACTAAACCGGGCTGTTCAGCCTGTGATGCCAAATGTATTCCTTGTGTGTGGCCCAAGGGGAACCAGCGATTGCCCAAAGACTACCAGTTGCCTGAGCCAGAACCTGAACTGATGGCGATACAAGCTGAGAAGAGGGAAAGAGACACATTACAACAGCGAGAGGATGAAGAAGACCTCATTGAAGAGTTGTCAACAGACGAAATGTCTTCTTTGGATTCTGAACTCATGACACCATATTTATCCCCATATGTCATCGATTCACTTATCTCAACGGTGTGGTCCAGTCCACAAGAACTCTACAACACTCTTCACATGAATGGATTCCTCCACTCTTCGGAGCCACAACGTACACATCCTCAACTACGACCAACTTCGATCTACAAGCAACTTTTATCCCTCGGAAATCCGATAGTGGACCAAGTCACCTTCACATGTGGTGTGAGCTTCATCTCATGGGAGGACGCGAGTCTGAAGGACATCTCTACAGAGAGTTACAACAATACATTGAACTTAGTCACTGAGTTTTTAAACTCTCCTAACTTCAGCCTAGAAAGAGATGAAATCTGGGTCAGTTCTGTCTCTCAGGTCCTTTGGGTCTGTGCCAAAACTGCAGGGAGAACAACGGATCAGTGCATTCAAAACTTGCGCAATTCATACAAGATCATTGAGATGCAATTACGGAAAACTGGCACAGACTCATCAGCTAAAGCTGCTCTTTTGGGCTCTTCAATGAACTTGACAAACTACTTTAATGAAGGAATCAACAACACGCATGATTTGAGAATGGACATTCAAAACGAGATCTTGTCTTCTGAGCAAAGAGCCAAGTTCTACGCTGAGAAATCGAGAAAGCTCTTCATTGACAGCTTCATCTTCAATTACAGCCTATGCATCCTTTTTGTCTCTGACATTGACTCCATTCCCAACCCATTCCAAGTGCTCAAAGACCACAGGGTGTGTCTCCGAACAGCCGTCTTCAACTGTGATGCATCCTGGATGAACAATCCTGTCCTGGGTGCCTCAACTGACGCTTTTGAACTCCTTGCCAAATCATCGTATCTGATGAGGAACCTGCACAACCCAATGACTGTCACTTGTGCAAAGACGTTGTTGGGAATAGCGACATACTTGCCACAACCAATCATCCCACCACAGATACCTTTGAATTCAATCCAATACCGACAGCTGAAAGACTCCACATTGGCAGCTGACTGTGTCACCAAAGCTACTAAGATCCTCCTTCGCAAAATCATCACCCCTGAAATAGAAGGATCAGACCCCAAAATTCAAGAAGATGTCCGCAACGTTATCCAAAGGCTACGCAAAATGACAAGATTATCACCTTGTAAGAGTACCTGTGTTTGGCCCCTTTTTATCTGTGGTTTGGCATGTGTCTCTTCGGAGGACAAAGAGATCATCTTGGAGAATTGTGATATAGTGGGTGACATTACACATGGTGCATTCATGCATTCAGTGGTGGATGCACTGCTGATCGCATGGGGTGCTTATGAGAGAGAGGACTCCAAACAAGAGAGGTTTGGACATTTGCAAGGGAAGGGAATGAATGTGTTGTTTGATGTGGAGTTCCTGACAACGGTGATCATGTAAAAAGAGATACATACGCTTATAGACGCCCAAAACTAGTGAGACAGTGTATTAAATATGTACATGTTGAGGTAATAAGGCATTAAAATGATCATGACATATCACCAACCGAAAGGTTTCTCGTCATAGCAGGCAACGCCACTCTCAATCCATCCAGTTCCTTCGTCATCTTGACACAACACCCCAATCTACTTGTCTCAGTCAACCCGAACGCCAGATCCAGCATATCATTCTCGTCGTCATCGGGCTCGGGGATCTCGTCATAATACTCAGGATCGACAATAACGTGGCACGTAGAACACGCACAGGACCCACCACAGGCGCCTTCGACATCGAGGTTGTTCGCCTGTGCAATGTCTAGGAGGTTATCACCCTCAGACACTTCGAATGTGTGCTGTTCGCCTTCCTTGGTGATGAATGTGACATGTAGTTCCTCGCCTGGCTTCGGTTTGTGGATGTGGCCGTGGTGTGCAATGAATGTGGAAGTGAAGGATCTGGTGGTGTTGAATGGGTGGGATTTTACTGCTGTTTGAAGCACTGGCATCACTGGCTTCGTCATCACATTTTTCAATGAGCGAAGTGCAGTTGATCTTAACATCATGCGAGCTGTAGGTGGTCTAATAGGGTGCTAAATGGATCGTGATTGATGGTGATGATGATTGAGGATCATAAAAAAAAAAAAAAAAAATAACCCAACAGCCTTGTCCGAATCCCGGACCCAGGGCATACAACCCGAGAAAAAATTAATCCGGAGTTTAGTCGGGTTTATAGCATCTAGATTTGCGACAGGTTACCCAGCGTTAACTCAACTTGCCCTCGATCCCACCACCTTAGGTATCTGATTTAGAACAACTCACAAGAATGACCAAACTGAGTTTGAAAGAACCGAAAAGGAAAGTGCAAATATCCTAGTCCCTGGTCCCTTGACACCCTAAACATAGTCTATGATACGTTCATAGATAATGAGCTGAACTCCAATCATGTCTCACCCAAACCACGTCGCAACACTAAAGAGGTTCTTCATAACCTACAAAACAGCATTATTTCACAGATAACTGCAGCAAGCAGGTCATTAGGGCACAAAAAAGGAGTTTGCTGTTGAATCATAGTATTTCTTACATTTTTTATGTACTATCTGGTAAAACAAAGATTGATTCAGTGTCAGAAACGTCAGTGGATGTGTGCCTTGCTGCTCTGAATTAGGCAGATCAAGTTTCTAAGATGAGCATCTACGACGTATTCACGTATTTCAAGGTTATTCCATTGCAGATTTTCTTAATCAAAATAGCACTAGAAATCCCCTATGCTAAGCAGTGAATGAACCAAATTCACCAATCAACTCGTTGATTCATTAATATGTGCGTCTGATGCCATTATCAAAGAAACGAAAGAAACGAGTTGATCGAGCAATAGAGACCACAAATCAATAGCTGTCATATTCCAGTGGGTTGAAACGACAGGACACATTGTCGATGAATCTGTATCAAAGAAATCCTATCACTTCAAATGGAAGCTCTTGGAATGGGTAATCAGTGTCCTTTCGTGGTCAAGTGACCTTCATTTTTTCAAAAAGATTCAACAATAAGCCATGCTTGATTTGCAATTGGATTTTGCCAGCCGTTTCTAAAGATCATCTCAATGTTACAAGATCTGATAATTGAAGGCTCATGTGATGTTGTTCCTGAGTTGATCAAGACTTTCCGATTGGATTTGAAGAGTTAGATGATGCAATATGACTTGTTGGATTTTGAAGCAGATTTTAATCTGAGATCAATCCATCGTGCCGTCATGAGAAGTGGGTGATTTACTTTGCAGGGTGCAGACTATCTCTACTTAATTCTCGTGAATCAGGCATGAAATTCAAGATCCAACAACACCCATTCAAGTTGTGTTGAGACAGGCTCGTCTGTACACAATCCTAGCAGGACAAGAAGACAGTATTCTACATGTTATTCATTTTGATTTCCTGTAAGACAAGGACAACTTTGCAGCAATTGTTGAGGTCTACTTTTGAGGTCTACTTATGAGTATTCTTGGGAAGGGCCATTGTTGTGAAGTTCGGTCGATTTGAAAGCTTGCACTCACAGGCTTCATCTTCCACTGTTACTGCATTCTGTGCAGTCATATAATATGGGATAGATTGAAGATTTTCTGGCTCAACCTAGGGAAGTTCCTCCTCAACAGTCATTGGAGCTTATACCCGGACATCCTCCCTCGAAGAGATCACTGCTTATCACTGCTTATCACTGGTTGGGATCACTTTTCTCTTCGCCTCAAAAAGTGAGAAACAGAAGCTGAGAAGCTGTTACCGCAACTCTAAGTAACGTTTGGAGCCCTGAAAAACACAAGACGACCCAGTAGATAGCCGTAGAGTAGAATATGCAATTGAAACATTTATACTATGGCTGGCTGTAACCATACATTACCCGGTTTTAATGTAGTGTAGCCTGAAAATTCCAAACTGGCTTGGACCTCTAAGTTGTAAACAAACGCTCAAAACAGCTCCAAAAACAGCCACTTGCCACCCAGATCAACACATTCAGGCAGTGAGTCATGTCAGACACATCTTTGGCGATAGCACCCACTGCTCTTCCGCACAAGAAACCTTCAGAGAATGGGACAACTAGCAGTACTCCTCTCAGGAACAATGTCACTTTAACGTCCAAGTCCACAACCAATGGGGCATCCCGCAGAATCGAGGTCGAAACTTTAGTTGGTGAGCTACAGAGGAAGCTTGGTACCAATTGGGACAAGTACCAGCGCACAATCTCGCTGTTTTTGCTCGGAAAGCTCTCAAGAGTGGAATTCACTGCCAACCTGGCGCCCATGTTGACGGATTCTCAGATGGTGAGGATGCACAACCAGCTCCTGTTGGCCAATCTGGCAAATTCACTCAGAGAGGGACCGAACCAGCAGTTGTCGAAGAGAGGAGGTTCCGGATTTGGAGGTGGCGCGTCTGGCAAGAGAAGAAAAGACTCCAAGGTGAAGGTTTCCTCACAGTATGAAAAGCTAAAGAAGAACATTATGAGCATGCCGATACGCGAACGGTACAGACTCAAGACACTGAGTCGTGACTCCGGGAAGCGCAACATGGCCTCCTCGTCACTCACACTCACAAGACAGTCTATGTTGCCCAAGGTACCCGTTGTGATGAATGAGAAGGAGAGAAACTTTACGGGGAACACTGTCGAGTGGACACAGGATATTTCCCACTCTCTACAAGTGCCACTGGCCACCGAGAGCTACAACATGCCAGATACTGATACTTTAGAGGGAAGAATGCTGGGTATTGCCAGGGAGCATGGCCTAACAGGCACAGTTGATAAATCTGTCTATGACTTGCTTTCCATCGGCCTTGAAGCATACATGAAATCCATCCTAGAAGGGGCTATTGATACAGTGCGGTACCGCAAGCACAAATACGTGGAAGATGACCTCCTTACATCACCAACAGATTATTCGACAGAGACCAAGAGACCTAAGATCACACTAACAACAGAGGACATTCTGGACACGTTGAGAATATCACCATACCTCATTGAGCCAAGCGGCCCCTTGCTCAGACTCCACACAGTGATGTTGAATGATGATACGTATATTGAGGAGAAGACCGCGATTGATTCATATCTCAAGGATCCCAGACCAGATGTCTCCCAGACACACTCACCAATTGTAGGACAGAAGGTTATGGGAAATAATGTGGCTGAAGTACATAAGGATGGTGTCGTTAAGATTGAAGATGTGGATAATTTGGACAATGTTGGGACGAAGGAGGAGTTGGATTGGCTGATCTATGACATATTGGGCAGATGATCCTACTCTGAAACGGTTTTAGGTAGAGAGACTTTTAATGCGATACTGATATTGATATTCATCACATTCATTGGGTGTTTTAGTTCTCATGCAGATTTTGCTCTTGGTGATGGTGTGCGCCTGGTGGGTACTTCCAAAGTGTTCATAGCCTTTGCAACACTCAACAATACACTGTCACCTTCATGAATAGTGAACATCGACAAGGATTTGTAATTAGTGAGCAACCACTCAATCTCTCTGTAAGGTGAAGGAAGCTCAATTGGAGGTAGTTTGTTGAAGTTTCTCAGTAGTTGCTTAAAATGATCATTTATCATTGGGTGTGGGATTTGAACAAACTTGCATTTTGATGTGATAGATTTAGTGTCATCTGAACGGGTAACAATGAGATTGACAACCTGAAATTTTGATGAACAAAGAGGCAGTGATTCAATAGACTCAAAAAGTATGGACTCTGAAACAAGCCTGTGGTCATCAGTACACAATGTGATCTCCCTGCCCGTCGTGGAGTCTTTGAAAATCTCCATTTGTTGATCGTACTCAGAAGTTTGAAAGTGATATGAATAGTTCCACTTTTGATACTTCTCCACAGCTGCTATTCTCGTCTTCCAAAACTCAACCGTAGATTTGATCAATTTCTCAAGGAAATCTATACCACCATTTATGGCTAACACAGCCAAATTGGCGCCTTTAATAGTGTTTTCGGTCAAGGTGAGAATCTCATGAATAACATCTGAATCAGTTTCATCTTGAAAGATCTTGTTGAATCTGTACTCTTGTTGATCAATCTGGACAGTCTGGATTTCATAATCTTTCTCGTCATGATGAATGTCAAGATCCACTGATGATTTCAATTTAACATAGACTCTAAGCTTGCCCACAAGCTCTTCAATAGAATTCTGGATGCGCCTGCGAACGTTCTTTTCTCTCTCAATCTTCGATTTTGACAGCAGATATAAGGCATTGACAGAATCCGCTTCACTAGAAACTTGTTTCAAGGTTGATTCTATCTCAGAGTTTTCGTTCTCAATTATTTCAAGTTCTGCCAACAAATCTTGGATCTCAGCATTCGTACTGTTTTGAATATCACGCTCAATTTCGATGTCACTGTTTATAGAATCAATCTCTAACTCAATGACTGCTAGCTGTTCTTTAAACTGAGCCAGTTCAGCCTTCAAACTGTCGGCTTCATCCGTTTTTTCTCCAAATGCCTTCTCAAACTCGCTATTCTTGGATTCTTCCTCCTTCATCATTTCACCACGCTCTTTATCAAGTTCTGCTTTCCGGGAAGCTAGCTTTCGATCCATTTCTTCAAAGATCACAGTTCTCTGTGCCTCCCTTTTCTTAATTTCTTTGTTCAACTCGGCGATCTCGAGAAACAACTCGCTATTATCCACATGATCTGCCTCCCTAAGTGCATCCTCTAATACAGCTATAGCATCATCCGTTTGTTTCGTCAGATGAAATGTTGCCTTCCTCAGTTTTATTGCATTCTGTTTCTCCTCATACTGAATGGCATCGTCAAGCTTCTTCTGTGCATGCTCAATCTGGGACTCAAGATCCATAATCCCAACTTCAAGATCACTGGCCTTGAGTTTTAGAGCCCTGGAGCTCTCAAAAACAGCCATCTTTTCGGCCCTCGCTTCCTCTAATTGTACCTTCAGCCTGTCTAGTTTGTCATTAACTTGATTCAATTTATCAATCTGCACCTCAAGGATTTTTCTCTCCTTCGCTTCATTATCCTGTTGTCTCTTCTGAGCATCTGGATCCACTAGATTTCCATTGAAGTGAAGTCCCATAGACTTGGGCATAAAGATCTTGGCTCTGGGTATCCCTGACACGGACGATGGTGGCTTTGACTGCATCTTCCTCTGTGTTGTCGTGGGTTCGTCAGTGGGGTTTGAAAAGACAGGTGAGTTTAGGACAGTACTGTCATCCAACTTCTTGCGATTCTTTATAGGCGGAGATGAGGGACGCTCCATCCTGTGATTGGAAACAGGGAGTCTGGACATCTTTATAGGTGCATTGACATGAAACAGGGATGTGGTAACAGTGAGACAAAGTGAGTAAAGTGAGTGATGGAATCAAGAATGGAGGGACTCGAGTATGGCCTGGTTTCGGATCAAAGAAATCTCTCTAGGGTAATCAACGTGGGCTGAGACACTTGAATAATCAAGTTTTGTACACCATCATATCTAATTCATGGCTGTCATGGCCACTTTGAAAACACGAACCAGGTTTGAGTATCACAATTACGAGGGTATACTCCCGGAACTCACCGATCTAAAACGGCCCTGGCAGTACTGGTTTCAGAACAAGCTAGGAACACCTCTCTCCCGTGTTGTGGTCGACAACGTATGATCTGGCTATCATTGCTGATTATCACCACTGATTCTGAATCTTGATTCTTGATTATCTTTGAGTCATTGGCCTATAGACTACATGGAGAAGTTCAAACTTCATGATTGTTCTAAAAGGGCCAGAAATTGATCACTATTTATTGGGGCAAAACTAAGACTGTTATACAAGTTTAACACCAAAAAGGATGTTGGCTATATAATTGTAGAATCTTGACCAAGTCCAATTGTTGAATGATTTGAAATTGCTCCAAAAGAAAAGAAGGATTTTGTTGCAACTTGCTGAAACTGTCTGGTCATTGTCAAATGTTTCAATAGACAACTCTCAGTGAATACTTGTCATAAGTCTGCAAATCTTGTTTGAGTCTTTAGGAAAGGTTGAACTAGAAGTTTCAAATTTCTCTTTGAATTTGAGCAAAAATCACTGTATATTTGGTGAGAAGCAGCGATCGTGAATCAATTTGTAGTTCTATTTGAGTGAGGAGGTCGTAAATGAGAAGGTTGTGGTTTTTCATGGAGGTGGTTGCAGCAGGGTAATGCCAAATGTGGAGAAACTGTGAGTTCTCAGTTTGCTCACTACATAATCTGGAGGTCCATATTACTGTTATTGTTGACGTTAGTTTGATATTGAACAAGCTTGAGGTGAATATTGGGGTGTAAGGGTACCCATTCAACTGTTTTCAGGCAAAGAGATTTTCAGGAGGAGGGTATCATCTGAGGTAATAGCAACAACTCCCTCCCATAGTGGTACAAATGCAACTTTCCAACCGGAAGACAATATTAGTGCATCAACTTAAACTTGATAGAAAGTCACATATTGCAGAGATCAACCATAAACTACAAGCTTTAAACCCCGTGATATAAACATAAAACTATAAATAATGTAGAAAAGTCGTTAAACATGCACCCTGATGTATATAAATCAGCCCTATTGGTCCTTCTTGATGATACCAGCACTTGGATCCACAGTTCTTCTGGTAGCAGCAGAATCTCTGATCACAGCGACTCTCATTGTGGCAAGCAAGTTGTGGGCAGCATTAGAGTGGCCATAAACACCACCATTGAAAGCCCTGGTGGCGTCCTTGCCAATAGAAGTTCTCAATAATGGTTCACCACCTGGGTGCTCCGAAATGTAACCAGCGACATCGTGAACGATACCGTTGATGATAACATAACCAGAATGGTCCTTGGATTTCTCCAGGAACTCAGACTTGTCCCAGATTGGAAGGTTCGTTAGTGGGGTACCCCAGTTCAATCTGGATCTCATTCTGTCCAACTTCTTTTGTTGTTGTTGCACTAGACCTTGCTCAATAGCATTCTGAGAGAAGGTCTTCAAGTTGTAAGCTAAACCAACCTTAGAACAAAGCCAGATAGTGATTTTGGTAGGGTCATACTGGTACCACTTGATGGCATTTCTGTAGTCTGATGGGAATTCATGATGGAAGTTGTGGTAACCTTCACCAAAGGTAACCAAGGCAGTGATAACGTGATCTCTTGGTGTTCTCTTGTCATCAAATGGTTGGACACCAATCCAGTGGGCCAAAGAGTTAACGCAGAAAGTGGCTTGTTGGATGAAACCAGCTCTTAAAATGCCAGCATACACAAAACCGCCCCTGTAGTCGTTGAACAAAAGACCGCAAATAAGGGATGGGAGAACGTAAGAGGTAAAAAGCATGATACTCAAGTAGTGTCTGTGCTGGAATCTGACAACCCAGTCATCAATCAAGTCAGAGATATCAGCACGAGCTTTATACTTTGGGTTTGGCTTAACCAGCATCCAACCAAGGTGAGAGTACCAGAAACCCTTTCTGGCATCATATGGGTCTCTGTTGGTATCTGTGTATCTGTGGTGGATTCTGTGAGAGTGACCCCACCACTTGATGGAACCTTCAACAGCGGCAGCACCAAAGAAGGCAAAGAAAAGCTTCATTGGTAAACGGGCATCGTAAGCCTTGTGGGCCCATAGACGATGGTAACCGGCAGTGATGGAAACACCAGAGCAAACGTAAAGGAAGATAGCCATCAAAGCAGTGCTCAACTTCAAAGGCGTCTTTGTGGCCTGGTACACACCAAATGCTGGGATACCCAGCACTAGAACCACATTCAACCAGTTGATGTGTTGGTGCCAGTTACTGAGGGTCCATGGCTGCTCAGAAATATGCTTCACCTTGGAGTACTTCTCAGCCTCAGCCTTGTCCTTAGCAAGGAGGTCATCTTCTGGCTTCTCAACCTCCTTGTCACTGAAGTGTGGCGAAGTGATCTCCTTAGAACCCATGAGCGCACCAAAACCATTCACGATTCTTCTGGTCTTCTTGTTTGTACCCGCAGCGATGATGTTCGCCTCGAGCACATCGACTTTCTCCAAATCAGCAGACATTTTCGATGGCAGATGTAAGCTAGATAGTAGGTGAAGAGAAAGATGATCTGCAGAAACTGATCCCTTTTTAAGTAGGAAATTATTTTTGAAGGCACCATTATGCTTTTGTGGCCCATAACAAAGATGGCCCAACAGATTTCAAAATGTTGGCATCGGCGATAATCGGTTCTACTGTGGCACGAACCAGGATTCTTTCACCCAAAACCAAAATGTCTAGCTTGACAGCCCTCGGTTGGCCGGATCGAGGTTCTTTAGCACTTGCTAGAACAATTGTTTATCACCTCGCCGCCAATCACAATCCGTTTGTTGGGTCAGATTCCATGACTTTTCAGCAACAGTCACTCCATTTTTTTTTGTTCCACACAGATTGCCTGATTTGCACCACCGAGACAAGCTCATTCGCGAAATGGAAAAAGAAAAAAAAAAAAAAAAGAAACTCGGCAAGCTTCTCTTCTCTCTTTGTGTGGCCTTACCAGTCGTGATTCCCGTCCGTCCAACAACTGTTGTTCTGGATCGGGCTTTGAAGGGTAAATTGCGACATCAGAAGTCCATACTTGAGCAACGTCAAAGTTGAGGCAGATGGCTAGAGGCAGTTTATTACTTGTATTCGCTATTCAGGTTGCAATTGTGATTGGAATTTAGCAGCTAGTGTACCTTGATGGAGGTTGATGTTGAGGAGCTATCCCGTACTAGCTCTGTTTGTGTTTCGGATATTTTTAATGGGTAGGAATATACCTTGTGCACGATTCCCCCATAGTTAATGTTTTTCTCTCAATGCTCATAGCCGAAAAAACGGAAGGGAAAGGCGAACGTTTAACTTCAGAACTCGATAAATCAACACAGAGTAGTCTAGAACTTCTAAGTGCCACTAGCAACCTAGGAATTGGCAGGGTTTTGATTGGTACCACACGTGACACTTTTAGGTCGCTTTTATTGATTATGAACTGTCTGGTCTGTGGTAGGAAGCCTAAGGAGGGACCCCTTAGGTAAAACTTAGGAAAAATAAACAATATCCTTTCAACTTTACCTTTAGCCAAGAGGAACACTGGGGATTCTGGAATAAACCAGAATAAAACCAAAACAACCCAGCCAAGATATATTGACATCCAAAGGCAATTTGATAGGAGTTTTTGTAGTTAACGTTTGTATAGGTTCTAAAACACACCAATAACACCAACAAGATGGTAGGATTCATCAGCTCAGTAGCATAGACAGGACAAGTAGCGACCAAAATGCCAATACCAATACCAACACCAAGAACACACTTGGCACAAACCAAATACTCAGTCTTACCTTCAGGTGCCACCACGGCAATAGTTGTACCAATAATAGTGATCAAACAAGAAATGGCAATAGATGTTTTTCTACGAAATCTATCATTGTACCAACCGACGAAAAATGAACCGGCAACTTGACAAGCCATAGAACCACCACTCCAAGCAGACTGATAATGGGCGGGAATAACGTAGTCACCACTTACAGCGTCGTAGTAACCATAGGCTTTTCTGAAAGATCTCATACCAAGTAGCAGAGACATCAAAATAAAGTCAACACCAATCCCCATAGCAGAGGTATTATAGACAGCCAACGAGTACTTCAAGCCATGGCGAGATTCCTTGACTTTTTCGAAAACACTTCTGTTATCAGTGAGTTTCAGATTTTTTGGAGGTTGATGTGACTTATCCTCAATGGCTTATTTCTTCTCTCCTGTCTGATACCAATGACCATGACATTTTCTGATATAAACAGAGCGAGCGAGTACTAGAAGTTTAGTTGGTATATCTATGGCACATATATAGTGGCCGTCGATTCGGTTTTAACGTAGAAAAAAAACTCATCATAGCCGTTGGAAATTGGAATGAATAATCGAGCGAGATGACTTGACGGGGAACCATCATATCATATTCAAGAAGGAAATGATCTTATTTTTTGGAGGTTTCGGCTACGATGCAGGGTATGCGTCTTGAGAGATGCACCCTCTTCCTGGGCAGTCACGTGGATAGTGGCGGTTCGGAATATCAACATCGCGGAGTCAGGCAGAGTTCGGGCTGACATTCATTCCAATTCATATGGCAGTCCCTGTCTTCTACCGCCAATTCTATCATCATTTGCCCAGCCTCACAAGAGGTGAAATGCAATTGAGGGACTGAAGATTGTTGTGGCTAATGGCTTTTTGAGGTTGCTGCCTAGAAAATGTAGGGTAGCAAGGGCTCTGCTCTCTTTTCTGACTTCAAGACATCTCGGGCGTGGTTGGAATGCATCCAGTCTGCAAAATTTGAACCTGTACGCTCGAAACAACAGCTACTCGTATATGGTGTGCTCTAAGGGACTGACCAGATACCGGCGGATTCTGCGATGTAGTGTAGTTACTCAATTCATTACCTAACGGAGATGGATGTTAAGAGGTCTCGGCGCGCTGTTGGTCCGATTCGTTAAAAATGTTAAGAAATGGCTAAACTATTTAAACGTCCACTTGTAGGCTTTACATTTTTGTCCAAGTAACCGCGCACGGACTACATCGCCTTGCTTCAATGGTAAAAGTTACAGAAATTGAGCTGGACCCTAACAGGCCAGGCCCGTTGAACGGCGTTATTGGTAATTTAAACCCTGCCATTTCATGGGAATTTCAAGGATCAGAACGAAATTGGTTACAAAAGTCTTATGAGATTGCACTGAATTACAACGATAATGAGACATCCACCTATGGTCCAATTGAATCAAACGAGTCTGCTAATGTTGAATGGCCCGGAAGAAGCTTGAAATCAAAGGAAACTGTGACTATTTCTATTAGAGTTACAGGTCTTGACGGTTCTGAATCTGCATGGAGTGAACATGCTCATTTCGAAACTGGTATTCTAGAAAACCAATGGTCTTCTTCGTTCATTATTGAAAAGGGGCAAGAAACCTATCAAGGTAAAGTGGCCCCTGAGACATTAGATCAACGAACCTGTCAAATCAGCAAAAGTCTACGGTACAGCTTTAGGTATCTATGAAATGGAGATCAATGGAAAAAAAATAAGTGAAGACTACCTCCCCCCGGGCTGGACAAGTTACCACAATAGACTACTTTACCAAGTGTACAATGTTACAAACATTTTGTTACAGAATAACGTTATTGGTGCTAGAGTCGCGTCTAGTTGGTATAGTGGGTATCTAGGATTTGATGGAGGTTCTACGAACAACTATGGTGATAAACGTGCCCTCAGTTTAAGTCTTGATATCAGGTACGATGATGGGACTTTCGAAATTATTGAAACAGATGAAGACTGGCAGTCTTTCAAAGGTGCAATTGTCAATTCTCAGTTGTATAATGGTGAAACTTATGATGCTAATTTAGAAGTCCCAAATTGGTCAAGCCCTTCCAACACCACTTCCTGGAACCCTGTTGAAATTATTCAAAGACCCGAATATATTGAACCTCAAAGTTTCGGTTATTCAGTTGTCGTTGATGTTTTGAAACCAGTTGAAATTATCAGAACCAAATCAGGAAAGACAATCCTCGAATTTGGTCAGAATGCTGTTGGGTTTCTCAAAGTTAACAATCTGAAAGCTACTAAAAATCACAAAATTACCATTAAGCATGCTGAAGTCTTCGAAGATGGTGAACTTTGAACGAGACAATTAGGTGGAGCAGAAGCAACTGATCATTTTACCTTCAAAGGTGATCCAAACGGTGAAGAATACACTCCAAGATTTACATTTCATGGATTCAGGTATGCTCAACTTGAGAATTGGCCAGAAGATGTCACTAAATCTAGTGTGGAGTTATTGATCTTAGGTTCCAAGATGAAAGAGGTTGGTACTTTTGAATCATCAAATAAGGCTCTGAACAAATTGCACTCGAATGCTTTCCATAGTGCCAGAGGTAACTTCTTGAGTATCCCTACTGATTGTCCACAAAGAGATGAACGCATGGGTTGGCTCGGTGATATTGCAGTTTTTGTTCCAACTGCATTATACCTGTTTGATTCTTAGTCATTCTTACGCTCCTGGTTGCACGATTTACGTCTAGAACAAGAATGTAATGGTGGTTTCCCAAGTCTTGTTGTTCCTGATATACTTAAGTTTGGAAAGCATTTGATATGATATTTCTGCAATCTGGCAAGATGCTACTGTTATTCTAGGTTGTATGAAGAAACTAAGAATATTGATATCTTAAAGGTTCACTATGAGAGTATGAAAACTTGGTATGAGTTCATTCCCAAGATAACTGGTAAGATCAGGTGGGACAAAGTCAATCTTCAATTTGGTGACTGGCTTGACTCTACAGCCCCTCCAGAGAACCCACTAGCTGCCATGGCTGATGCATATTTGGTAGCTGATGCACTTTTGTATTTGATTTTAAACCAGCTGTTGGATGCTGCTAAGATTTTGGGTAAGAATGATGACATAGCATACTTTAAAGAGTTGAAAGACAAGGCCAAAGAAGATTTCCAGGAAAAGTATATCACCAAATCCGGTAGAATGGTCTCTGAATCCCAGACGGCTTACACCTTAGCCATCAAGTTCGGTCTGTTAACTGAATCTCAGTTGTCTTATGCTGGTAAGAGACTCTCCTCATTGGTAGTCTCTAATGATTACAGAATTGAAACAGGGTTTTCTGGCACCCCTTTTGTTCTTGAAGCTTTGACAATCACAGGTCATTTAGAAGATGCGTACAACATGTTGTTACAAGACCAATGTCCTTCATGGTTAAATGCTGTTTCAATGGGTGCGACTACCATATGGGAACCCTGGGATAGTATGTTGCCAGATGGGAAAATCAATCCAGGTCAAATGACTTCTTTCAATCATTATGCTCTTGGCGCTGTTGCTACTTGGATGCATGAAAGAATCGGTGGTATTTTGAGAACAGAGCCTAGTTATAAGAAATTCAAATTGAAACCTTCACTAGGTGGTGGTTTGAAACAATGCACTTGTTCTCATAGATCACCTCATGGTCTTATCAAATCCAGCTGGAAAGTGGAAGGCGAAAAGTTCAATTATAACGTTTCTGTTCCACTAAACACTACAGCTACTGTTGAGCTTCCAAACGGAGACATCCATATGATTGGGTCTGGAGAATATTTCTTCTCTGTGTGAAATTACTGAAGATGTGTATCTCATCTCAATCGTTTCTTCATTCGCTATATGTAGGGCAGAGACTGAAGATTGGTTCTGACGATAAGGATTGGGGGCGGTACGAATCCTGATTTATCTTCGGAGCTCAACCACACCGGCAGTATTGATTAATAGAAACTTCTGATCAGGTGACAGGCTCCCCAATCAGCAAGGTACTGAGCTTCTGAATCTGTTAATCAGTTAGCTGCGACTGAACAGCCATGCAATGCAGGAGGAAGTTACGTATAATCATTGAACCTATTGAGATCCCAATGCGGTATATTTCCCAATTGGGATAACGGATAACCCAGAACTCCGCAGTTACCAAAAGTGTTGAGTCATTTGGTTGCTTGTAATTATCAGAACTTACCAATTTTCCATCTCTCTATAGTCTATTACCAATAAAGTTTAAACTAAAGTCTACCGTGCAACTGTCATGACTCTCTGCTCTAGTAGGAAGGAAAAAGGAGACGTAAACATGACACATTCTCATTAACGCTTACCTCACCATTACAAATCGAAATAGAAATAGAAAAAAAAAAAATGAGAAAAACAGGAGATGCCAATTCCGAGGGTGGTTCCAGCCGTGTTTAGCAACTTGTGCAGCAGCAAGTTGGTAAAATTCCATTATTTAAAGCATCCTTCAATTCCGCTAATAATTGAGCTGATTGCTGCCTACTTCAACCTCAATTGGCACTTCAGGCACGAATCTAAGAGATCATTTTGTCGCATCCCACAGAACTGACTTGATCCCTGTTTGAACTCTACCAGATTTGTCAACATTCAACAGAGAGATAAGGACCCAAATTAGACATGGTGAAGCGCAACCAATCAAGGGCCGATTTGGCTGGTCTCACTGACGAAGAGAGGCGTCTTGATGAGGACCGTTCGAAGCAGAAGTACTGGCGTCGTTGGGGCCCATACCTCAGTGAGCGTCAATGGGGTGCTGTTCGTGAAGATTACTCGTTTGATGGTAATGCCTGGGAGTCCTTCACCTTTGACCAATCAAGATCGAGAACTTATAGGTGGGGTGAGGATGGTTTGGCCGGTGTGAGTGACAACAAGCAACTGTTGTGTTTCAGTTTAGCCTTGTGGAATGAGCAGGATGACATTTTGAAGGAGAAGTTGTTTGGGTTGACTGGGCCTCAGGGGAACCATGGTGAAGATGTAAAGGAATTGTACTACTATGTGGACAACACACCAACACACTCCTACATGAAGTATCTTTACAAGTACCCACAGAGCAAGTATCCATACGAAGACCTGGTAAAGACTAACGCTGAAAGATCGAAGCTTGAGAGAGAGTACGAGTTGGTTGACACTGGAATCTTTGGAAACAATGAATATTTTGATGTTGTGTTTGAAATGGCAAAGGAAGACGATGAGGAACTTTACTTCAGAATCACTGCCTACAACAGATCAGACAAGGCTGCACCATTGCACATCTTGCCTCAGATATTTTACAGAAACACTTGGGCTTGGGGTCGTGACGATTACAAGCCAAGTTTATCACACGAGAATGACAATGTCATTAAAGTTGACCACAAGAAGTTTGGAGAGAATAGAAGAATTGCCTTTGCCCCATCTCCAGGTTTGACTGAGAACCATCCTGATGTCGAGCCTCAGTTCTTGTTCACTGAGAATGAAAGCAATCTAAAGAAGCTGTATGATCAACCAAACCACACAAAATACGTCAAGGATGCCTTCCATGAGTACATTGTTCAGGAGACTGATGATGTCGTAAACCCAGATCTCGTTGGTACCAAAGCCGGTGCCTGGTTTGTGTTTGATGAAGACGGTGGTGTTCCTCCAGGTGACTACGTAACGGTCCGTTACAAATTCACCAAGAAGGATGTTGGCAATTTCAACGAGGAGAAGTTTGATCAGTTGTTTAGCCGTCGTGAGCAAGAGGCTGACAATTTCTACTGGAGTGTCACGCCGATGCCAATCTCTGATGAATTGAGGCTGATCCAAAGACAAGCATATGCTGGTATGTTGTGGACCAAGCAGTTTTACCACTTTATTCAAGAAGATTGGTACTATGGTGATCCAATCTTGCCCAAGGCGCCGCAGAATAGGGCCAATGGAAGAAACAAGGAGTGGAAACACATGTACATTGATGATGTCTTGTCATTCTGTGATAAGTTTGAGTATGCCTTCTTTGCAGCATGGGATACAGCCTTCCATTGTATCCCAATTGCCATGATTGATCCAGATTTTGCAAAAAAACAATTGGATCTGTTGACCCGAGAGTGGTACATGCATCCAAATGGCCAGATCCCAGCTTACGAATGGAACTTTTCTGATGTCAATCCACCAGTGCACGCATGGTCGACATTTAGAGTTTACAAGTTGGAGAGAAAACTCTATGGTCGCGCTGATGACGATTTCTTGGAACGTGTCTTCCAAAAGCTGTTATTGAACTTTACTTGGTGGGTCAACAGAAAGGATCAAGGTGGTAACAATGTGTTTGAAGGTGGATTCTTAGGCTTGGATAATATTGGTATCTTCAACAGATCTGAACCATTGCCTACTGGTGGCACTTTGGAGCAGGCTGACTCCACTGCTTGGATGGCCTTCTTTTCCTTACAGATGTTGAACATTGCCCTTGAGCTGGCGAAGAAGAGATCTGTGTATGAGGACATTGCCTCAAAGTTTTTTGAACACTTCCTATTGATTTCAGACGCTTTGACTTTTGAAGGCGGTTCATGCAGCGATGGTCCAGGACAGGCCAATATGGAGTCTTTGTGGAATGAGGATGATCAATTCTATTATGATGCGATCAGATGGGATGGTGGTGCTAAGCAGCAATTGCCTATCCGCTCCCTAGTGGGTCTGATCCCATTGTATGCCTCCTTGACCTTGGAGCCACAATTGCTGGAGAAGTTTCCAAGTTTTAAGAAAAGATTGGAGTGGTTTGTTGAAAAAAGATCCAAGTTGGCCAACAGAAACATTGCATCTATGAACCGTAAAGGTGTTGGTGAAAGACTGTTGCTAGCATTGGTGAATGAGGACAGATTGAAGGCCATTTTGAAGAGAATGTTGAGTGAGGAGGAATTCTTGTCTGAGTATGGTATCAGATCGCTTTCCAAGTACCACAAGGATCACCCATACACTTGGGACGTTAATGGTGATAGATATTGCATCAGTTACCTACCTGGTGAATCTGATTCTGGACTCTTTGGTGGCAATTCCAACTGGAGAGGCCCAATCTGGTTCCCAACCAATTTTTTGCTAGTGGAGTCCTTGCAGAGATTCTTCTTGTACTACGGTCCTAACTTCAAGGTTGAATGTCCAACTGGTTCTGGCAACATGATGAACTTGGCTCAAGTTGCTGAATTTTTGCAACATCGTTTGATCAAGTTGTTCACATATGATGATGAATTGAAGAAGAGAGCAGCCAATGGTGACGATTTCAAGTCCTCTAACGATGAACATTTTAAGGATTTGATTCAGTTCTATGAGTACTTTGACGGTGACACTGGTAGAGGTCTAGGAGCCTCTCATCAATGTGGTTGGACTGGGTTGGTTGCCAAATTGATTCAAGACACTGGTATGTCACTGTCAAGACAACTGGGCTCGGCATCGTCTAGAAACCCAGGCATTGATGACACAGTTGACACAGAATCGTACTTTCCAAAGTCTGGTCCATTCCCAGGGAAATTGCAACGTCGTCAATCCACCAAATCCTTTTTGAACTTGACTACGCAGGTGTTGGAGTTGGATGATGAGGAGTCGAAGGCATATACTGTGAATTTGAAGTCAAGAACTTCTAGTACTGGATTATCCAGAGTGACTACTATTAACAGTGAATTATCAAGTGAAGATGATGAGAATGACAAACATTTGTTCGAACAGATTAGAAATGCCATTTCAAGATTCACTACGAATGACGATTCTGATCGTGATTTGTCGAGTGATGAGTTGGAGACTCATCTTGACCACTAGTCGTAGGTTTGTCAATTTGTAATTTGTGTTCAGTTTGCTTTTATATGCCAACTCTAGATGCGTTTATAGAGATTATAAAAGCTACAATTTTGAAATGCCCAAAAAACATGTAGATCACATTAAACCTGTATGATAACTCCACACTTTGTATTCACCAGAACTTACTGGCAATCACCAGCAAAATAAGCAAGATGAGCACTCCAATGATCGCATAACTGATAATCTTATTCATTGCCATTCTTCTCGTCATACTCTTCAAAGTCTGAATACTTCTATCCACGTATCCATCCGCTTCAAAGAGCGTGTGTCTCGAGTTACTCAACTGCTCACGCTGAGAGCGCAAATCCAACATGATATTGGCACCAATTTGTTCAGTCTCACTGGCAATTCTTGACGAGTCCCTTAATCTCTCTGATGTTCTCTCGAGGGCGGCATTTGATTGTAAAAGCTGAGCACGTTGAGAGTTCGCATTTGACTGTGCCTGACCGAAAAGGCTCGAGCGGTCGTCTTCATCCTGGAGCTTCTTGAGTTCTTTCTTGAGTTTGTCCACTTCTGAACGGTATGTTCTGATCTTTGTATTGAAAGTGGAACGCGAGGCAGACTGGATGTTCTGCACTTCAATGGAGAGCTGGTCCAGGATCTCAATACATTCATCGCTGGCCTTCTCGACGGCCTTCATTGCTTCTCTTCTGGCATCTGTTTGCGTTTTGAGTTAGTTCTTCAAACTTGTGTTGACGTGGAGTAAAAGATGGCACATACCACCAGATAAGCCGTTAATCTGGGCGAGTTTCTGTTGGGCTTCATTGTAGGTGACTTGATAATCGGTTTCATAAGTTGTGAAGAGCTCGCTATTCTCTAAAAGACCGGCGCTGGACATCTTGAAGCTTCGTTTTGTATGTAGTTGCTTGAGGGGGGCTGTTTGGAAAGGGAGATATCGTCACCTCAGAAAAAGGGCTGAGAAGTTGGGATATCTCGCTTATGTCAGCAGATCCTAATTCTCAATTCCTAATTAACTAACAAATTGGCACAGATATAACCATCCACCAATCAGGATGTGTATGGAAAGAGTGACAATCGCAATCCACTGCGAGGATACATATTCGTACTAGGATCTAGATAACAAAATACAACGTTCATTCAGAAAATGAGAGGTATTCGGTGCAGAAGAACAATTGAAACAAGATTTTTGGTGGTGGTGCACCTGAACTGAACTATAAATAAGATATCATGATATCATTGGCTATGAATAAGCCATCTTAGTCACCTTTGGTTGAGGCTTCTTGATGCTGTTGCTGGTCGTAGAGTCCCCTCTAGCTCCAATTGGAGAGCTGCGTCTCGAGTTGGTTGGTGTAGGCAAGCCATTTTGGACAGGTGGTGGAGCTGGAAGATTACAAGTGAGTTGTAAGGATGATGCAGTGGAGTTTGGTGTCTTGTAAATGTATGGTTTGGAGGTGTGGGTATAATGCTGAGTGGTAGTTGCAGTGGCTGCATTGACAGTAGTTGTTGCTGGTGCAAATGTTGAGAGCAGGAACGAGTAGAATTTGGATGAATTGGAAAACAAAACGTACTGTGTGTAGAGGAATTGTGAAGTTTGGAAGAGATGAGAAATACGTGCAAGGATTGTTGTGGAGTGGGCTATCACAGCCTCTGGAGACAAGCGATTCTGGAAAGATAGTTCAGAGTGCAATTGACAATGGACTCCAGTGGCGGCTAAGACGTATTCTTCAAGAATATGGAAAATGACTTGGGTGAGTTCCTCAGGGTGCATCTCAACCAATGAGATCTCAAAAAGGGAAAGGTCAGAGATCATTTGCTTAAGTTGGATAATCTCAATCTTGTAGTTGAAACAATCTCTCTCAGCGTTGAACTTCTCCAACTGTGGGAGGTTGAGCTCATAGAATTCGAACAACCAGTTAGATAGTCTTGGATCAACGACATCCCACTCAAGGGTATTGAGAATATGACGCTCCATCTGCGTGAACATACTCTTATCAACTTGTTCCCCAGTCTGGCCACACATAGCCACCAACTCAGTCAATCTCGGTATTCTTGCCCGTAGCGTTGGACCATTGAATCTCCCACCAGTGGAGATGTTGGTGTGGTTGATCACATGGTTACAACCTCCATAAGTCTTTGCAGCGAGCCAGAGACATGTACCCAGCACTAGTTGAAGTTGTGACTTAAGGACAATTCGTTTCGAGCAATATCTGTCAAAGATGCGAACTGCCTGGTGAAACACACCGGGTGCCACCTTAGTCTTGATGGAAAGCTTTAGAAGGAACTCAAGGCATGGCTGGCGTAGAGATATAGTCAGTTCTGGTTGTTGGACTATCAGGTTCAATTCTGGCCTGCGTGTCACAGCCTTTGAGTAGAGGTTTTTGGACAACTCCGTTTGATAGTCCAGCAAGTTGCGCTTGTGAATACTAATCTCACTAGTGGAGAGAGCGATTGGGTACGCACCAGGCGTTTTAGTGACTCTGAGACCTGTACTCGACATCAAATAGGAGATGTTGGTGGGTATCAAATAGGAAGGGAAGAACGAGAAGAACTAAAAAAAAAAAAAAAAAAAAAAAAAAGAAAACTAATAAAAAATATAGAAAAGAAAAAAAGATAAACAGGCAACATGACAACATCGTTCGTCTGGTTGAATATACAAAAGTTAGGGGTTGCCGGCCGGTGTTGATCTTCAACTACTTCGGAGGCCTGTTTCTGCAATAAATATGCGCGATCTGCGTCACTCTAAGCCTGAAAGGCACCAAACAGTCCCCAATTGAGTAATAAGCGCGAAATTTTCAGGACGCACCTGCCCTGATTTTGCATGCAACCTCACTACCGCGGCGGGGCGCGCGATTCTGGGCCAATAAGATTTCTGATTTCATATAAAGATATCAAAATGGCGAGAGTTGGCAAAGTAATACGTGTTCTTTAGAGGGTAGAATATAAGCGTGTACATCCAAATATCAGAAGCGTACAGTATCATGTATGTGTGTATACATATTACACACACACACACACACACAAGTTGAAAGTGACCATGGGTCTAGTTGACAAGTTTGGGCGATGGCTACTACTCTGTACTGTTGTTGTTGGTTTCAATCTTCAAAATTTCTACAGTTACCAGTATTTATATTTCTTGTCCTGAAACCATACAGTTTCGTTTCAAGGGTGGTGGAATACTTGAATAGAAGTGGAATGTAAGATCATCATCAGCCGGTGCACCTCTACAACATTTCGATATTTCAGTATTCAACCTCGGTTCAAGCCAATGGACACAGGTGAGCAGCTTAGAACTTTTTCACAAGAGTCTAGATGACTGTGTCTATAAGTAGAAGGTGGGTCACTCAACCTACCCACCCATCCACCATCCAGCTATATAGAACCTTATTCTAAAGGGGGGTGAGAAACCTGCACGGTATTACCGAGGGTGGCGCTGCCTATACTTGTACTCATTTATCTCCGTGAAGTCCAGATCACAAGACTACAGGATCTTGGTTATCAGATTTGATGGTTGAATTGAGCTAAAGTTCCCAAGATGTCATGAGTTAGGTTGTCTGGTGTATACTAAGAAGTGTTTGGTGTAAGGGTATGATTCTTGAGAAAAGAGGTTTCTGCAACTTCCCCTTTGAGGGGTGGGGGAAGGGGAGTGGGGCCTGTAACCTCTTCAAAACCCGGCAGGTAGTACATGTAACATAAACTCTATAGAGGCCCCGACTTGTACCTTTCCACTGCGAGTCTACTACCTATCTCCGTTTCTAATCTCGGAAAAAGGTTTGTTGAGTGGGACCTATGTCACCATCATCAGTTCCGGGGTGGGAGATGGTCGGAACTGTTCCAAGGCAAAATCATTGCGCGTATGTTTTTGTTTTTGTTTTTGTTTTTTTTCTTTTTGTTTACATTTTTGTATAACGCTCAAGATCAGTTTGACTTAGAACACACACTCTCTCTCACCACTTTTGAAGATTGGAAAAAAAACGAAAAATGTCACAGCCACCAACTCCAGGCCTCGCGTCATGGATTTACAACTCTGTTTTCAGCAAGCAAACCCCATCACAGAAGTACTCCAAAAAAAAGGAATCCGTCCCAGTTGACTACAGGATGGGACACAGAAACTCACTGGGTTCCAGCAAGACCAGTGTAAGAGATGATGAGGCTCGCAGAGGATACTTGAGGGATAGAGAGCTTCTTCCTGACTTCAATGAAGATGACGACACCTTCCATCACAGAACATCGCGAGGTTCGAGGGCCAGAACACCAGAGAGGTTACACAGAAGGGCTAACTCTGTCGGGAACCCAATGACGGAGCATGAGAAGATCTCCTTGAACCATCCGGGCAAGTTTCCCTCACCATGGCACAGAACAAAGACTAGTTATGACTTATCGTCGAGTCCACCAAGACACAACCAAGATCTCCTCTCTTCCACTTCCAAGAATGTCAAGTTGGCTGGTGTGAATGCCATGAAGAACAGAAATGTTGTCATCGATTCATCCCCGATGTTTATCCCTGGGAGACTGAACCAATCCAGATCATACAGAAAGACAAGTAAACCAATCATTGTGCCCTCATATGTTCCAGATGATGATGAGAAGGAGATCATGGGAATGATGGATTCCAATAGTGAACAGTTGAAACGAATCACCAAGGACGTGAACTCATGGAAACCTAATCCGGTGACGTTAAGCACTGACTACGAACAATTGCAAAATAAGTATGCCTCCACACGTGCTGAATTGATTGCTGAATTGAAACGGACAGAGAAGTTGTACGATTCCTACTACAGATACATTGACAAGTACAAACAGTTGAAGGAAATCGTTACGACCAATGGTGTTGGAGACATTGAGAAGGTGAATACGAAAGTGGATTCACTTGAATTCGACAAAATGAGATTAGAAGAACAAGTCAAGACATTAGAGAGACAGTTAAAGACACAGAAAGAACTGCATAAGGACGAGATGGCACGCAAAGAGGATAAAATAAGGGAATTGGAAAGATTGGTACTGAGGGATTCGCCAAGAGCTCCACTGAAGGAGAATATAAACACTTATGATGACACTCTGGAATTGATTAATAGAAAGTTCCCTGATAGGGTCCAGACTCAGAGTAAGTATAAAAGTGGGTTCCAAATATAAACCTCGCATTATCAACCATCTACGTAGCACAATACATTGTTATGATGGTGAAGGGTTTTCTTTTTTTTTTTTGTCCTAGATAACAATCTCCTCAGTTTCAAACCCACAATGCAAACACCTCCGCCTTCTCAACTCGAACCCATCCTCGTTCTTCCCGCCATCAAAGTATCCAGACCACTCATGCACATGATCACCACCTCTATCCTTCACCCTCCGTCTATTGTACTCTTCTGCTCTGACTCTTTTTCTCATCTCCTTCATTCCTTCTTCCATTCTCTTCTCTCTTCGCTTAACTCTGCCTTCCTCTCTCCTCACCCACTCATTATCCAAACCTTCCTCTCCTCCCCATTTCTTGAACGCAAACTCCTCAATCTGATACCTCAGAAACAACTGCATTCTGGCATGTCCATGCGGGTTCGGCTTCTCCAAATGTGGCAAGATAGCAGAATCCTTCAACTCAGGCTCGGTCATGAAATAATCCTCCTTACATTCCGTCTTGGTCAACAAAGCATATTTCTCAGGCTTGGACTTGGCACAGCGTCGACACACCCTGCACTTGAACACTTCCCATAGTTGCGTGTCAATCTCCACTGTTCCGCATTCAAAGCATTTAGTCGCATTGGCAATATCTACCGGTGGTGGCAGATCCCTCACGACACGCTGCTCCGCCCTCCATTCCTCAAAAGTTTTCTCCTCGCCATTTCGTCCCATTGAACTCCCTGCCATGTCGATAAACCCACCTTTGGTATCCTTCATTGTCGAGAAGTCGTAGTCAATGTACTCATCTTTCCTCACTGATGGCCGTATCGTCTTCGCAAGTGCCATATTGGTATTATTGGACGCATTACGGAACTGATCCTGTTTTTCCTTGAGTTTTGCCAGTGCTTTTTGCCTATTTGCCTCGATCTTGCGGCGCTGCTCCTCCGTCAGGTTGATTGAATGGATCGTGGATCGGGAAGTCGCGGGGATGGCTGGTGGTTTGATTACTTTGGAGGAGTTGAGTGCAAGGACACCTCTTGCCTGTAGCCTTTCAAGTGCCCTGGCTCTATTTGCCTCGATTTTGGCTTGTTGCTCAGGTGTAAGTGGCATGTAATGGGGCTTTTGTAAGAATGTGCGATGAGGTTGATGGTGGCAAAAACTAATCAGCATATCTAAAGGTTATGAAGCCCCGCGGAATTGAGTTGACACATAAAAAAGGGAGAGGGGGAAAAGGAGATAAGTGTAGATCTGCGTAATAGTGTATATGTCATTTCCCAATGAAGACTAAGATTAGGGTATATTGTGGAAAGTTTAAGGAGCATGGAATCTAGATACAAATGTAGAAAAAACAATTTCATAGATAATCTAAACAAACTAGTAAGTAGCGTTCAATCTAGCAGCCAGGTACTCCCCTGATGTGATTGGCTCGTACTTCTTTGGGTTAGTCTCAGAATAAGTACCTTCCAAGGCATCAACGATTCTGTCCTTGTTGGCAGAGACAAAGAATGGAATGGAGTAACGAGCCTTGGTAACACCAGTAGCTGAATCCACTGGAGGGGCAGTAACTCTGTGCAACGTAGACTTCAAAGCGTCGTTGGACCATCTTTGCAAGAAGTCGCCAGTGTTGACAACCAAGGAACCCTTGATGAAAGGAGCTGGTAAAAAGACACCTGGCTTGTATGGATCTTCGACTTGAAGACCACCACACTCATCCTGGAGCAGCATGGTCAAAGTACCAAAATCAGTGTGGGCAGCGATCCTCTCAGCTTTACCAGTCTTTAGAGACTTCTCGTCAGTTGGTGGGTAGTGAAGCAATCGCAATTGGTTGTCAGAGTCGTCATGATATGATAGGAGGAAGTCCTCCTCAAGATCCATACCGAGGGCAATAGCTCTCAGGAAGTTCTTACTGACAGTGTCACTCATTTTGAAGTAGTAGGTACAGAACTCCTGAAATCCGGGAATATCCTCTGGATCAGGCCATATGTTGTAGAAAACAGTTTTTTTTGGGTTGTTCATGTCAAACGATTCCTTAACATCAGGGATCTTTCTCAATTTCTCAACCTCTTCCTTGTCAAACACCATCTGGACAACCTTTTCCTTACCGACAGAGGAGTAACCACAGTGATGATCACCTTTTTCTGGATGCGGACACTTCATCTTCTTCTCGATATCCATCTCAAAAAAGGCCTTGGACCACTCAAACATTCTTTGTTGATCCTGGATTGGGATCCCATGGTTGATGACGTACATGAACCCGACTTCTGTCATAATTCTGACCATTTCTTTACCAACTGAAAGCTTATCTTCCTGGGTACCACTATAGAAAGCGGAAAAGTCCACGACTGGAACTCCATCGAATGGCTTATCGGCAACTGGTGACATTTTGTGTGTGTATAGATGTTGGTAGGTGCTGTTGCTTAATTACTAGCTTATTGTCTTTGTTGATGCAGCGAGTTCCGTATCTGTTTTATACACCAGGAAATGGGTGTCGAGGAGAAGTGGCGCCATCTGGAAAGTCTTTCTTCATTTTTATTCGAATCTTTGATGGGGTGTTGTTGGAATCTTGGTTGATGCTTCGAACTTCTCCGCTGATCAATGCCCACCCGCCAGTACCCACTTTTTCGCGGAGAGTTTATCTCCACCCACCAGCACCAACCAAAAACAAGCACAAACAGATAAACATCAACAGAGAACAAAGAGCGGAGATCGCTGAAAAGTCGTCACCCACTGTAATGCCCGCAAGATGCCAGTGAGAGCTGATAAAAGAGAGTGCTGATACCTCAATCGAAATGATTTTTCTATTATCATCAAAGCAACAACATCACCGAACATGACTGTCAAAAGAACACTGCTAATCGGTGTCGATGTCGGCGGTACGAACACTGACTCAGTCCTCGTCGATCCACATCTCTCCAACACTGCTAGCAAAGGTATTCTGAGTTGGAACAAATCCGTCACTACCAAGGAGGTCTCTGATGGTATCCAACAGGGTATCTCCAAGCTCTTTGACGACTGCACTGAAGTCAACAAGGACGAGATCACTTCTGTCACCATCGGTACCACCCACTTCATCAACGCTGTTATTGAACAAGATCAGGCTAGGTTGGCCAAAGTCGCTGTGCTGAGAATCTGTGGCCCATATTCACTTCAGATCCCACCATTCTCTGACTTCCCTGTCGGCTTGAAGAACATCATGGAGGGCCATGTCGGTTACATCAAGGGTGGTTTCCACGTTGACGGTAAGCCAATCCGTACTCTTGACGAGCAGGAGATCATGGCACAAGTGGGCCAAATCAAAGAGAAAGGTATCAAGACCATTGCCCTCGTGGGGATTTTCTCCTGTTTGAAGCCAGACCACGAACTCCAAGTGAAGGAGATCATTATGAAGCACATTCCTGACGCCAGAGTTGTTCTTTCTCACCAGATCTCCGGTGTTGGGTTCATCGAGAGAGAAAATGGCGCCATCTTGAATGCCTCCATATTGCCATTTGCAGAGAAAATCATCCACTCCTTCATCGATGCAGTGGAGAACAAGATTGGCCTCAACTGTCCTGTGTTCTTGACCCAAAATGACGGTACAGTGCTATCAGCTTACGAATCCTTGGAATTGCCAATCAGAACATTCTCCTCAGGTACAACCAACTCCATGAGAGGTGCCTCTTTCCTCGGTAACGTCATGGGCAAGCCTGCTATTGTTGTCGATGTCGGTGGTACCACAGCAGATGTAGGTTTGCTCTTACCAACAGGGTTTCCTCGTCTATCCTCTTCGTACTGCACCGTTGGTGGTGTAAGAATGAACTTCTCCATGCCACATGTTGAGAGTTTGGGTCTCGGTGGTGGGTCCCTCGTTCGTGAAATTGACAACGACCTCCTTGTTGGTCCTGAGTCCGTCGGTTGTGAGATTGTCGAGAGAGCCATAATTTTCAACGGTAATGAGACCACTGCCTCCGATATAGCTGCTGCTGCTGATCCATCTTTGGCCATTGGCGACAATTCTAAAGTTAAGGGCAAGTTCTCCCCTGGATTCATTGCCAAGTTCCAGGCCCGCGTCAAGCTGATGCTTGAGACTGTCGTTGACAGAATGAAGACCTCTCCTCAGAACATCACTGTCTTGGCTGTTGGTGGTGGTTCCTTCATTGTCCCTACAGACCTTGAAGGTGCATCTGAGGTCATTAGACCAGAGTACTACAACGTCGCTAACGCGATTGGTGCAGCTTTGGGTAAGATTTCCTCAGAGTCCCATAAGATCAAGCAAATCACCGGTGACTTGACCAAGGAAGGCGTCCTTGCGGAGTTGAAGAAGGAGGCTATCCAGAAGGCTCTCGACAAAGGTGCACTTGAGTCCTCAATCGAGATCATCTTTTGGTCATATGACCCTGTGCCTTATGTCCCTAACACATATGAATTCATCGTGAAGACTGTCTCTGATGTTGACTACGACAACGTGAAGAGTAAAGTTCTTAAGATTTCAAAGTCTGCAGTCGTTCAGAGCTCAAATGGTACTAAGGATATTGTCAAGAACTCCACCTTCAAATCTGTGGATCCCAAATCATCGACCACAGTGGACTTGGACTTTGACACATTTGACTACGTGAACTACATTCCAAAGATCAACTCCCAAAGACAATGGGAGATCTCTCGTGCTGACTTGGAGCTGCTAAGAATCGGTACTTACATCCTGGGTTGTGGTGGTGGTGGGGATCCATACGCACACTTCCTTGCTGCATTAAACCTTTTGAAGCAAGGTGATGCGATCACTGTTGTTGACGCTGACGATCTTCCAAATTACATCAAGGGCGATGGTGATATTATCTCTGTTTGTTCAGCTGGTTCGCCTACTGTCACTAACGAACAGATGTTTGCCGATGGTTTGATGACTTGTTACAATGTGATGAGCAGGTTCATTGGTAAGGAACCAGAGGCCCTCTTCCCAGTTGAGATTGGTGGTGGTAATGGACTTGTTCCACTCATTGTCGCCTCTTCTTCCAAGTTGAACCTCCCAGTTGTCGATGCTGACTTGATGGGAAGAGCCTTCCCTACTCATAACCAGACAATCCCAGTAGTGTACACGCCTGAAGGAGAGGCTTACTACCCACCACTAGTGATGAGTAACGGTAACGGGAACACTATGATCATCACTGAGTCAAAGGATGACTTCCTGTTGGAGAATGTCATGAGAGCGTCCCTTGCTGAGATTGGTTGCTCTGTTGATGTTATGAACCCACCAATGACCTACGCTGATGTCCAGGAGAAAACCATTGCTCGTTCGTTGTCCCTTGCTTGGAGAATTGGTAAGGCTGTGAGAGTCGCTCGACAACAATCAGAGACTTTCAAACTACCAGAGATCATCTTGAACTCTGTAGGAAACTCGGGTAAGTTGCTGTTCACTGGTAAGATTGTCGGTGTTGAGAGAAAGCTCTTCAAGGGTCACGTCTGGGGTGAGGTTATTATCGAGGAATTGGATAAACCTAAAAGAAGAATGGTGATTCCATTCAAGAACGAGAACATCTATGCCAGGATTGAGGACGAGGTTGTCTGTGCCGTTCCTGATTTGATCTCTGTCATTGATGCGGACACCGGTGAGGCTGTTGGTACTCCTGACTACCGATATGGCTTGATTGTTTTCGTGCTGGGTATTGCACCAAGCAACAAATGGACTGAGACTCTAAGGGGTATTGAGGTTGGTGGTCCAAAGTCCTTTGGTTTGGATGATTTGGAGTACTATCCGATCGCGACTTACTCTAAGCCTATATCTGTGATTGAGGAGTACTATAATCCAAAAAACTGATTGTATATTAATGGTTGAGGAAAAGAGATGATAGCTCTGTAGTTGTGTTTTTGTTTCTTTCAGGCTGTATTATTATGCACAGGTGAGATAGTGGTAGCACTTAAAACAAAAGAGAAAATCTGAGTGGACTACAGTACTATTGTCGGAGTATTGTCTGAATATGAGTACATTTCAATCGCCTAGACGGTGTGTGGCTTCTTACCTGGACATTCCAAGTCCTTGAAATATTGGTAGCCAACATCTGGACCAAAGTCAGAGTATCTGATAGAGTACCCCAAGTCAGAGATGGTCTTGAAGTCCTCCTCATCAAGAATCAACTTTTGACCACCCAAGTTCTCCTCAATTCTAGTTGGAGTGACACTCTTTGGAATGATAGAGGTACCTCTTTGAATAGCCCAACCAACAAGAAGTTGAGCTGGAGTCTTACCGGTCTTCTCAGCAATGGTAGTAACCTTTGGATGGGACAAGATACGTGGCTCATCTTTTAATTGGTAAAGTGGGTTCTGGTTGCCAAAGGCAGAGTAGGCAGTGACGTGGACACCGTTGTTCTGGTGGAACTTCACGAAGTCCTCCTGCTTCAGATATGGATGCAACTCAAACTGGTGAACTTGTGGCTTGACAGTGGCGTTGTCCAGTAACTTTTGGAGCTCAGATTGACAGAAGTTGGAGACACCAATGGCCTTAACCTTTCCAGTGTCCAATAGCTTCTCCATTGCCTTCCAGGTGTCCACAAAGTCAATGTCCACAACTTTGAAAGCACTGTTCTTAACAAACTCCTCCTTGTCGTTGGCACATGGGTAGTGCATCAGGTAAAGATCAACGTAATCGACATCAAGAGCCTTCAAACTTGCATCAAGGGCCTCAGCGACATCCTCAGGGGCATGATGAGAGTTCCATAGCTTGGTGGTTAGGAAGAAGTCCTCTCTCTTTACACCACTCTCCTTGATGCCGATACCAACATCAACTTCGTTACCATAGATGGCAGCAGTGTCGATGTGCTTATAGCCGTTCTTGAGGGCATGAGATACAGCCTTTTGAACCTCTTCAACTGGTGATTGCCAGGTACCCAGGCCAAAAACAGGCATAACAACGCCGTTGTTCAAAGTAACGGTAGGAACGCCTTGGAAAGAGCTCATCGTTTATGGACCGGAATGTAGCTGTGTCCTTTTAAGAATTCGAATTGGTCCATAAATGGAAACACACAGGGTTATATCAGTCTTTTCTCCAGTATCCTGCTTCACAAATCACTCGGTGCTCATTGGCCGTGCTGATTCTTCCTCCCAAAATCGGAAATAATACATATGCAGGGGCTATGTCCGCCGCAATTCTGGTGGGCAGAGCGGAGGTGGGCAGTGGGCGGGTGGGCGTGGACAACATCTTCCCTCTTCGCGAAAAGGCTACTGTCATCGATCGATAACGGATGGTGGATCATGAAAGTCGATCCTCAATTTCCAAGATAACGAAGCAATGCGGAGCACAAACTAGTACTTATAGCTTGCTTGATGGCGTACTTTCACAACCAAGAAGAGCTGCGATACAAAAAAGGCAGATACAAACACAATATGGTTGACTGGGAAAGTTGGAAACGCAAACTAGAAGTTCCTAAAGACGAGGATGGTGGTTATGAAAACGACAGACTCACCAACAGAGACTTGATCCCTTTCGGCAAAGACAGAAGAACGTGGAATCCATTTGCATATGCTGCCTATTGGCTCGTGGAGAGTTTCAGTATCACTGGTTATACCACTGGTTCCAGTTTGGTTGGTTTTGGTCTTTCTGTTAAGCAGAGTATCTTGTGTTCTTTCGGTGCTGGGTGCATTTATGGTATGTTTGCTGTCATTATGGGTGCCCTTGGTGCTAAATACCACATTGGTTATCCTGTCTTGGCCAGAATGCAGTATGGTATTCGCGGTGCAACTTTTGGTATCGTTATTCGTATCATTACTGGCATCATTTGGTGGGGTGTCCAAGCCTACTGGGGTGCCCAAGCTTTCGCTGTTCTTCTTTCGACTTTGAGCCCTTCATTTGCTAGTTGGGATACTTTTGACAACAAGGATGACATCACTTCTGCTAACTTGGTTGGTCTTGTCCTTTACTGTGTCTGCATGGTCCCATGTACTTTGATCAAGCCTGAAAATCTGCACTGGTTCTTCAGAATCGTTACCATTTTGATCATGGGTACTTTCTGTGGTCTTTTGGGATACACTGTTAAGACTGCTGGTGGTGTTGGTACTTTGTTCAACGAGTCAACCACTTTCACTTCAGGTAGTGAGCTGGGCTGGGCCTGTGTCAAAGGTATCTTCTCCATTGTTGGTTCTGCTGGTACTGGTATCCTAGGCCAATCTGACTTTACCCGATATGCTACCACTAGAACTGCTCCAATTGCCTCCCAGATGCTTGGTGCTCCAGCTGGATTGACCGTTGCCTGCATCTTTGGTGCAATTTCCACATCTGCAGCTCATGAATTCTTGGGTGTCAAGGAATGGAACCCACTGAGTTTAATGGCCAAAATTTTGGTCTATGAAAACTACTCTGCTGCCTCCCGCGCTGCTGTCTTCTTTGGTTCCCTCACTTTTGTTTTGCAACAATTGGCCATCAACTTGTTGTTGAACTCTCTGTCAAGTTCCATGGATATGACCGGTTTGTGGCCAAAGTACCTAAACATCAAGAGAGCTGGTTTCATCGTGATGATTATTGGTATCCTCATCTGGCCATGGAAGATCTTGACCTCTGCCACTGCTGTTATTGTCTTTGGTAGTGGTTGGGGTTGTTTCTGCAGTTCCCAAACTGGTATCCTTATTGCGAAGTACTACTTCATTTACAAGAGAAAGATTCTGGTGAAAGACCTTTACGTCGACAACAAGGAGTCCATCTATTGGTTCTACAAAGGTATTGACTGGAGAAGTATTGTTTCTTTCTTTGTTGGAACTGTCTTCTTGATGCCTGGCCTAGCTTGGGGTGCTCAAAATAAAACCAATGGTTTCTGGACCTATATTTTCCAAGTCTCCTATGCCTGGGGTGTTGCCCTCAGTATCGGTTGTGAAGTGACCCTACACTTGATCTTCCCTGCAAAGACCATCCAGCCAACTACAAAGATTGAGGATGTCTTCAATGAGGATGGTAGCAGAAAGAAGGCTGATGAATTTGAAGGTGATAGCGTTGAGTTGGTTGAGGCCTCAAGTTTTGATATTAAGGCAAACATGGCTTAGACTACTAGATCAAGTCGCCTGCCTATTCTTCCCTGTGTTTTTTCATTTCTCCTTCTGTTGATCTTTTTGTTTTTAATCCACGCTTTATTTAGAACTGTCTGTGGCCTTTAGTCATCTATATTCAGGTTGTACATATGTAAACAGCGACCTCCGAACCTCAAATGCACTGTTTGGCGATACGATCGGTTCTCATGGACGATAAGTCTTTCGGGGATTCTGACAGGTGCTATCTCCGCCCTCGAAACTCCAAAGCCCTCATGTCCGCCTCCGGAAATGAACCTTTCTCCCCCAAGCTTCCAAGATCTTATCAAACAGAGTCACGAAGAACTTTAGTTGATTCTTGATTTCCGATGAGCCATACACAATAGCGACATCAACAACCGTAATGACCAGCACAAAGCCCCATCCAGTGCCTAAGAAGTTCTGTTGCCTCCATCCTGGCTGTGGGAAGTCCTTCCAGAGAAGAGATTACCTCCAAAGACACGAATCCAATCATGCGACTGTGAAGCCCTTCGCCTGCGCGTTATGTCAGGTGTCGTTTGCCCGCAAGGATCTGCTGGAGAAGCACCAGCGGTCTAAGATCCACATAGCTGCAATGAATAGAGGTGCTGCTTTCATCATCAACAACAAGGACAACCAAGCTCCTGCTGTTCCTGCCGCTCCTTTGCCTCGGCCAGTCGCCCCACATGTTATGGAACCAGTCCACGATTCAAAGCCCCACAGACCTATTGGTATAACAGGATCTGAAACCTTTGAACTTCCTGAGAATGTTGCTTCCAAAATGAGATTCTCTAATGTGGCAAATGTGGTGGAAGACTCATTCGGTTGGCTGTTTGGGAACGACGACACCACTTATGACTTCGGACATCTCTTATCTGAGAGCAACTTCAACAGCACTATCCATACTGCTACTTCTACAGGTGCTCCAACACCAACGGGTATGAATCTCCATTATGACCAGCCTCAAAGGGATGTGACTATCGACTATGGACTCTACCAAGAACTCTCCCAGAAACTGATTCACTATCTGAAACATGAACTCCAGGTCGATGGCTTCAATAACAACATCGAAGGACTCTTCTCCAAGTCCAGCATGACTTTCTTTTTAGATCAGTATTGGAAGCACTTCAACTGTGTCTACCCTATCGTTCACCGCACGACTTCTTTTGACCTCACAGTGAAGGAATCTCTTGCTGACTTGCACTTGATCCTGTTGGCGTCAATGATTACTATTGGGATGCTTTATGCTCCTTCGCGCTCTAGGAAGGATACTGTGGAGTACGCTATTGCAGTGGATGTCCAGAAGAAACTGAGGGTTCAAATATACCAGGTGCTTAATTCATTTGAATACACCGTTGACACAATACCTTTGAATCTGCTCCAATCATTGCTTTTGAATGACGTTTTCCATATGTACTTTGGTGATTCTGTTCAGCTCTCAAGATATACCATTTACCACTCGGTTGCCATCAACACTTTCAAGGAGTTCAAGCTCTTTGATAATCTGACTGAACCACCTATTACCATGCAAGGATCTCAGGAAAGAAGAACAGAGTCCTGGCTGAAATGGGTCCGTTACGAGACTCTGAAAAGATTGGCATTGTTTAGCTACACTCTTGATGCGCAGAGTACGTTCTTCTATGAGTTGATTCCCTCTATTTCCGTATTTGACATCCAGTTGGAACTTCCTTACTCTGATGATGTATGGAATGCAGATGATGCCAACTCATTCTTCCATTGCTATAGCAGACTTCCTAGACACTTGACTGCAAGAACTGCATTGTATTCAGAGGGCAGCTCGCACAAACGCTATGAGATCAATGAGGAGGATGTCTATTCTAACGGGAATCTCATTCCTAACGTGAAGCCAGAGGGCAAGTGGCCAAACTTTCTTTTCAGTTTAAGAAACTTGATGCAACCACTTTCCAAGAACTACGAGGATGACTTGGAGTATCATTTCAACTGTTTCTCTCAGTTTTCTAGATTTGTGTTTCTCCATGGTGTGCTGTCACTAGTGAAGGAGTTGAGAACTACAAAAATTATTGTTGACATGGACGATTCAGCAGGCAAGAGACTGAACTTTGTTGCTGCCAGGATTGAAGGTGCATTTTTCAGTTGGAAGGCTTATTTCCACAACAATATAGCGGAGTCCAACGCTGCAGTCTCGCTGGCAAGCGATGGCGCCATATTGAATGTCTATGATACCTCATCTATGTTCTGGGCCAACATTACACTCTTAAATGTGGGACTTCTGGGTCTTTATTCCAATTTCGAACTCATCGTTCAGTTCAGTAAGCTGGTTATTGCTGAACGTCAGCAACAGGATCAACAAACTGATGCATATCTATCGCCAGGAAGGGTACGGTTTGATGGAATCACCAACACCAAGAACCGAATGCTTGTTCGGTCATGGGCCAAGTCGAAAGATGGTAATCATTCAATGGATCAAGCGTGCTCTTTGTTGAGAATGGTGCTGAGCAACGAGGAGATGATTACTAGCGTCCCACATCTACCGTATTCCATGTATCTAGCCACGCTTGTCTGTTGGGCATACGGAGCCAACGCTTTCGATAACCACTGCACTGTTAACACTTCAGTGACAACACTTGGAGGTGAGTATGATGTGAAGGAGAATGCTTTCAAGTTGTTGGGGATGTTCTTACCATCAGATTCAAATGAGGAAGCCGGAGAGAAAGTTGATGAGAAGGAAGCACCGGTCTTATTGAAATCACTGATTGCGTATGTGATTGAATCGCTGGTGGGCTACTCTGAATGGGTTAACTATGATAGCCCTATCGTGAGTGACCTAGGTGTGCTCGCAGGTCTAGATTTGGTACAGTAAATGATATAATCTTATCGAAAAAAAACCTTGTCTGTATGCTGCCAAAATCGGAATTAGGAATTGGTTTCTTGATTTGGTGGGCCACTGCAGGGTGGGCACTTTTTGGTGGGCACTGGCAGATCTGGTGGGTCATGATTATCGATACCGATACTTGAGAAAATTCCTGAAAAAAAGGGTTAGCTCTGATCTTCATGTTTTACTGTTCTCATCACTCTGATCAGAGCCATAATGACTTTCCCTGTTGATCTCTCTCACTTACTCTCCCGTGAAGCCCAGCGTAGAAAGCCTTCTAAGCTGAAAGAAATCGTCCAGTTCAAGAAACCGGACGTTGCCTTCCTTGCCGGTGGACTTCCTCTACCAACTTACTTTGCCTGGGATACACTCAGTGCCACTACAACTGCCCCACCATTTGAACAGGGAATCACTGAGCAGGGTAGCAATAGATCTGACGGTGGTATCACTGTCCACGTTGACGAAGATGTCTGCTTGCCTATATCTGTTGCCTTGCAGTATGGCCTGTCAACTGGTCCACCTCCATTGATGGAATTCTTGAGAGAACACACTGAGATGATTCACAATGTCCCTTATGATGACTGGGATTTGATTCCAACTGCTGGTACCACCCAATCGTGGTGTTCATGTCTTAGAACTTTCTGTGATGAAGGTGACTCTATTTTGGTTGAAGAGTTTTGCTTCAGTTCCTCTTTAGAAACTGCAAAGAACTTGGGTGTGAAACTCATCCCTATGGTAATGGATGAAAGTGGAATCAATGCCGAGAAGCTGGACTCTAGATTGGCAAAGATGATCCGTGAAGGTAAAGCATTGCCAAAGTTGATCTACACCATTCCAACTGGTCAAAACCCAACTGGTCTTTCGATTCCTGCAGAAAGAAGAAGAGAGATCTATGCAGTCGCACAAAAGTATAACATATTAATCATTGAAGATGAGCCATATTACTTCTTGCAACTCGCAGAGTATGGTAAAGAGCAACAGGGAGAGTTGTCCAAGGAGGAGTTCTTGAAGAGTCTCATTCCAAGTTTCCTTTCTTTCGACACTGACGGTAGAGTCATCAGACTGGACTCCTTCTCCAAAACATTGGCACCAGGTTCTCGTGTTGGTTGGATGACAGGACAGGCCAAATTAATAGAAAGATTTGTCAGAGAGTTTGAGACCTCGATTCAAACCCCTTCTGGTTTTTCGACTGCCATTATCCACGAGACTCTAAACAAGTGGGGTCATGATGGATACTTGGATTGGTTGAAGGCTCTTCGTAAGGAGTACACTTACAAGAGAGACTTCTCAGTTGATTCCTGCTACAAGTTCCTTCCTCTGGACATTGTAGAAGTGAATATCCCGATCGCTGGTATGTTCTTCACATTGTTAATTGATGCAGCAAAGCATCCTGAGTTTACCACTACTTACAACTCTGACCCGATTGCGCTTGAGAAGACCATTATGGACACTGCCAGCTATGAGTTCAATGTGGTCCTTGTTCCTGGCTCTTGGTTTGAAGTTCCTTATGAAAGTGACAATAAAGCTGCGTCTAGAACAGGTACAGAGATCTTCTTCCGTGCTACTTATGCTGCCACTGAGGTGGATGTTATTGAGAGAGGGCTGAAGGGTTTTGGTGAGGCTCTTAAAAAGGTCTTCAACAGTATGTAGATTAGAAAATAGCCATGGTTGATAGACGAGTTAACTTCTTGTTTCTCCGTTACCGGCCTGAATCTCCTGTACCGGCAAAATTGTGTCACAATCTTCGAATATTTCTAAGCTGGAAAATCAGATCGAGAGTCATACCTCTGTGCCATTCTGGGTATAAATAGCGCCCTAGGCCTCTTGAAAAGTTCAAACTCCTTCATAAGTTTCTTATTTCCACTTCAAACTTCAAAACTCGTCATAATGTCATCCTATCTACAAGAAAAGATCAACTCTAACGAGCCCAAGGAGCTAACAACCACCACAACAACTCCAAAACTAACATCTCACACTGTCTTCTCCCAAATAGAGAAACACATTCTCGTGGTCTTCGCAGCATCCATTGCATTCTGGTCCTCCTGCGGCTCTCCTATTTACTATCCAGCCCTCCAAGAACTTCGTGTCCATTTCCACACCACTGAACAACTTGTGAACGTCTCCATTGTGGTGTACATGGTCTGTCAAGGTCTATCACCAGCCCTTTTAGGACCCCTGGCTGATATTTTCGGAAGACGGCCAGTTCTTTTGGGATCCCTAGTTGTTTTCATGGCCTGCTCAGCAGGGTTGGCTGTCGCAAACAACTACCCATTGTTGCTTGTCCTTAGATGCATTCAGAGTTGTTCAATCTCACCCTCGGTGGCAATCAGTGCAGGCATAGCTGGCGACTATACAGAACGTCATGAACGTGGTTGGTTTGTTGGATTGGTCACGGGTCTTACATTACTAGGACAAGCGTTTGGAACCATTATTGGTGCAGGTCTTATGACTGGATTTGAATCATGGAGAGCCATCTTTTGGTTTCTTGTCGTCGGAGGTGGAGTTACTCTGGCAGTCAATGCATTGTTCTTACCAGAGACGAAACGATCAATTGTCGGAAATGGCTCCATTACTCCAGATTCATGGGCCAATAGAGCACCTATCCTGTACTTAAACTATTACAAAGATAAGTGGTCCCTAAGAAACCCAGATTACTCGACACTTCCAGCAAGAGTCAAGCCAGACTACCTCACCACGTTCAAGATTGTTCTCATGCCAGAAATAGCATTGTGCCTGTTCACAGGAGCGATACATTATGCCATTTGGGTCGTTCTACTAACCTCCTTGACCACCCAACTCTCAGGCAACTATGGGTACTCCACAATGCGCATTGGACTCAGTTACATCCCAGCAGGCGTCGGTGGACTCATCGGCTCCTTCATCGCTGGCCGTACAATGGACTTCACATACCGTATACTTCTTGCACGTCATAACAAGGCCACAACAACGACTTCAAAACAGCGCCCGTTCAACATAGTCAAGGCTAGGGCTTTGGTTGCCGTTCCCTTCACCATCTTCACCAATGGCTTCACCTTCATGTTTGGTTGGTGTCTTGACACGGAAGCACACATCGCGACAGTTCTGGTGAGTGAGTTCATCGTGTGTATGGGTGCGATGGCCATCGTAGGAATCAACACCACGCTGTTAGTGGACTTGTATCCGAACAACAGCTCAGCAGCATCAGGTGCGGTCAATTTGACCAGATGTCTCGCCGGTGCACTATTTGTTGGAGTCTTGACCTTCATGAACCAGAGGATAGGGATTGGAGGCACATTCAGTGTGATGGCTGGTTTGGGATTGGCTAGTACTGCCCTTCTTGTTGTACCAATGGAGTATGGGATGCAATGGGCAGAGAATAGAAGGAAGAAAGCTCAACCAAATGCAACAACAGTGCAATAGCTCACCACTAGCTCATCGTTATGTCCAAAATGCTGTAAATTATGTTAGTAAAATGATTGCATTCAATTGACTCCACGGAACTTACTCTGTAGAGATTACCAACAACTTCGTCTCCTGCTGGGGCAAACGAATTGTTCAAGTAGACGAACACACCTTCTTTTCTTTTCAATTTTTTGCCAATAAACTTCACCACTGTTGAAAACTGCTGAGTTGGGCTGATCCTAAAGACATTGGGATTCAAAACGGGACTTGAACCAATCGCAAGACATCTGATGGTGATCTTATCCAAATGCGGTTTCTCAAGCTTCTCAAGGGCCTTATTTGTAGATTGGGGCAGCTTTGTGAGGATAATAGAGGCAGTTAGTGGTATTTTGGACTGGATAGGTGGCTCAGCTTCAATTTCATCATCCTGTTTCTGAACTTCTTGTGGCAGTGTGGTAGGTGTCTCCTCCTTTGGAACTGGACGCTGAAGAATTGTGGATTGTTGAAGTGATGCTGTTAACTGTTGAGCAATTGGCTGCTCATCATCGGATGACTCTGCTTCGGAGACAAGTGGATCGAAGGTGGACATTGTCGTTCAAAGCTGACTGTTTTGATTAATGGCTTTTGTTCTTCACTTCTTCTCATTCCTCGCCCATAAATTCACTTGTGTTTTGTAAGCAATTACGTAATATCGAGATGATCTTCTCCTTCTCCAGATGTTCTCTGCACTTCCTCGGTACCATTGAGGTCTCTGATGTCATTAAGCCCAGAACTGAAAATATGCTCTTGATTCCCCATTTGGTAACCACTCACTCAGCGTTATAGGGGTTTTTGTTCCTCAGAGGTGTACAACTTTTGACACAAAACACTGATAAGGAGTCCTTAACACCCACACACCATTTGGCTTTGGCACCCCTTTTAGTTAATCCGCCAATTCACTTTCTTTCTTCTAAACAATCGACTATTGATATGAAATAGCGACGGAGATAAGATAAACAGGGGAGGCTGTATATCTAACTCTCAATTCCTTTTTTCCCACTCGCTAACTCGCTACGATGATGAACTCCCCACACACACTTAAGAATGATTGATCACACCAGCCGCCCACTGTACACTAGACCAAACGACTACACCCCAGATCTCGAGAGATACGAAAAGGAATGGGTTCCAAAGATCAAGGCTTACAACCAAGCTTTGAAAGATGCGATTCCAAAAGAATATCTAGCACCAGTTGAATTGGTCCCTGAAGATCTGGACAACATATACTTCAATGCGACTGAGATCCCATACAAGGTCCTTGACAAGGAAACATTGGCCATCACTGAGTTGTCAGCCACAGACATTGCAGCTAAGATCAAGTATAAGGAGTTGACTGCTGTTCAGGCTCTGACTGCTTTCTTCAAGCGTGCTGTCTTGGCCCACCAATTCACCAATTGTATCCTGGAAGTTGTGTTTGATGAGGGTTTGGAGAGAGCCAAGTTCTTGGATAAGTACTATGAGGAGACAGGTGAGTTGATTGGACCACTTCACGGTATTCCATTATCCTTGAAAGAGCACTACGCCTTCAAAGGCCATGTCACTCATGGCCTATGTTTCAAACCTAGACAATGTCACTCCAGAGTTTTCGGAGACTTGTCAGACCCTTTATGATTTGGGTGCTGTGTTCTATGTGAGAACCAACGAGCCTCAGAGTTTGATGCATGCTGATTCTATTAACAACATCAGTCCTCGTTGTAAGAATGCCTTCAACACTGCTGCCTCTCCTGGTGGCTCCTCTTCTGGTGAAGGTGCCATACTTGGTATGAGAGGATCCCCGTTGGGTCTTGGTTCAGACATCGGTGGCTCTGTGAGATTCCCTGCTGCTTTCAACAACGCCTGGGCTTTGAAGCCATCCAGTAAGCGTATCTCAATGCTCGGTTGTGTGAGTTCATACGATAGCACTTACAATGAAGGAATCGAGGCTGTTTTGGGTCCAATGAGTAACTCCGTTAAAGACTTGGGTCTGTTCATGAATGCTTATCTGTCCACTGAGCCTTGGAAGAAGGATCAACATTTAATTCCTTTGCCATGGAGAGACGTTCCTACGCCTAAGGCCAGGGAGCTCACTATTGGTATGTATCTTGATGATGGAGTCTGTAAACCACATCCGCCAGTTATTAGGGCCCTAAAGGAAGTTGAGGCCAAGTTGAAAGCTGCTGGTGTTAAAGTGATTTTCTGGGATTCACACAGGGTTTATGAAATCACTGAGATTGCTGCTTGTCTGTATACTGCGGATGGTAATGAGGCAGCTATGACCAAGTTGGAGGCTTCTGGTGAGCCTTTGGCTGATTTGACCACTTACTTTCTGGGTACTGGCCAAGGTGGAAAGGGTTTAGCTACCCTCGAGAACCAGGACTATGTGTATCAGAGAGAAGCTCTCCGCCAGGAGTACTTGGACTTGTTCAACTCCAGAGGTGTTGACTTCTTGATCACTCCAACCTATGTTGGTTGTGCCCCTAAGCCTGCCACAATCAAATACTGGTCCTACACAAGTACTTGGAACCTGTTGGACTTTACATGTGTTACTTTCCCAAGTGGTGTTTTTGCTGACAAAAATATCGATTTGAAAGATGAGGCTTACGCACCAAGAAATGAACATGAGAAAAGAGAGTATGGTCAATATGACCCTACTTTCACTCATGGACTTCCTGTTGGTTTGACATTGGTGGGAAGAAGGTACACTGAGGAGGAGTGTTTGAAGGGAGCTGAGCTGGTCCACTCTCTTTTGACAAAGTAGCGAATATCAGCTTTTATCTTATGTCTTTTTACCAGAATGTATGTAACTCATTAGTATTATTTCAATTTTCAGTCTTTATAAAGACAAGTACATAAGTTCACTGATGCTTTTCTACCTATCAATGAGTCACTTTGCTACCCCTGCCCCCACTTTTTGCATGGAGTTGAGAAACAATTAAAAGGCCTGTCAACTCTGGTGGAGACAAGAACCAGATATAACCCTCTCTCTCTCTCTCTCTCTCTCTCTCTGCTCCAAAAGCAAATTCTTCAATTTCCAGAGTCTTGGGTTTTCCAGCTTTTAAATTCCATGCACAGCTCTCAGTACTTTCATATTCTGCATTGGTATATTTGTAAAGCATAACTTGGATAGATAAACCCAGTGGCCATGGTAACGTTGCAGTGCACTGTGCCTGGCAATTGGTGGGCTTCTGGAATGACTTGATTCTCTTGCAGGTTGAATCTGTAGGAGAGATCTTCATAGAAGTGGCATCTGCAACAAATCCGTGTCCTAGCCAGTCAACTTCACGTGTGAAGAAGGAACATTTTGACAGATTGACGTGTAACATAGCGACATTTAGTATTTTGAACACTTTGAGTAAATGTTCTTTGTGTTGTTCTTCAGAGTCAGAGAAGATGATGATGTCACCAAGGTAATCTCTCGCAAAACACTGGCATGGAGCCATGATGGTGGCGATATAATGGCTAAACCAGTCTCGTGCGTTCCTGAGACCAAATGGTAAAACGTTGAAGCGGAAGAAACCGAGGTTGGTTTTGAAGATCGTGTAGGATGAAGTTTCCTCATCTAAACGTAGACGGTGGTAATCTTGGGTCAAGTCCAGTGTCGACATGACTGATCCCTTCATTTCTGCGGTGATCTCATCGAACCGTGGAAGAATTGTTGATATGGTTCTTGTAATTTTGTTAACGTCCTTGAAGTCGACCCTTAGTCGAAACTTCTTATTTTTAGAGATAACAGAAGGTACAGAGTAATGCTCTGTATAACCTGTAGGTGAAATAATGCCTCCTTTCAAGAGGCGATCTATCTCTTCATTCAAGAATCTTTGTTTCTCAAGATTCATGGGAATGAGAGGTTTCGGCGGAATGGTAGACATAGGTGCTGTCAACTCCATATGGATATCGTTCTCAGAAGGTTCTGGTCTGTTTCCAATGAAGTTTCTTGGATAGGCATTCGATGGTCTGTTCGGAGTGGTAGTGGTAGTAACCCTAGTAAAAACAACATTAGTGTCATGTGAGAAAGGGATACTGCCATCCTTACCGGGAGGATTCTCAGTCTGCGCTGGATAATCTTCGATCAATCTCGATGTGACTGGAGCGATAGTGTCAGTTTTGACGATGTTAATATCAGGTGTGACCCTTAAAGGTCTGTAAGTTCTCTGTGAGTGTTCTCTATTACAGTGTGAACGAGGTTGTTGTCCCACTTTTCGAGACGTAATATGAGGTGTTCGACCTGAATAGACTGGTGCAACGTTATGCACTGAAGAGTTTTTAGGGATAAAACAAGGTGGAGAAATTGGGCAGAATCTGCTCAGATCCTCGTTAATGATGCTCTTGACATATTCGTTGTGTTAAACGGAGCCCATGTAGTGTAATAAGCAGCAGGACTATGCAGAATAACCATACGCAAGCTTCTCTTCCTGTGTCTGACATCCAAGTGAAGAAGGAATGGAAAAGCTGGGTAATTCTGATGAAAGAGATGGCCAAGTGGTAGACCGCGGACATCCCTACAGTCAAGTAAGGACGAACTGACGAAGTAGCGACAGAAATTAGCTTCCTTGCAGTGGCTATGTAGCCTTCTGCATCCCTCAAGTAAATTGTCACTAACGATTTAAACCAAAGAGCCAGTGACGTCTCCTCAACTGGAGGCGGAACTGCAGTGAGATGGTGAAAGAAAAAGTTTGGTACGACCTCCATGTTATAGTTGTGTAGCGTAATGGCTAAGTTAGGGACAGTGCTAGTGGATTAATGCCTGTCTCGCAAGCGTATAATATGTTTATCTAGCCAGCCCTAGTAAGTAATACCCTAGAAGATATGGATCTCTTGAAGATATAGTGAATAATATAAATGTGTTTCATATCTGGTTGGAGTTGCCATAACGAGACAAAATAGCATAATGTTCTAAGACAATATCCTAATAGGGTAAACTTCTGGATTCGGAAGGTATCCCCTATAATTTAATAACAATAGTAATATTAACCACACTAGAAAAATGGTTGAAAGACTGTACGTGGCAGAGGTCTGACAGATGGCTATCATCTAGAAATTCCTAAAATCGATGTTTATAATAATCTCATGAAAATGCAAAAAAAAAGCAGAAGCGATCGATATCTTGATTATATGATACATGAGAGAATGCCAATTCCTGGAAGAAAAAAAGCGTATTCTTTGAATACTTCTGCAACTCTTCATACAGCAACCAAAGGCAACGTCCTAAAAGCAGATTTATTGTTTTGTTACAACCCAAAAAAGAATAACAAACAGAATCAGATGCTAGACAAACACAGAACATTCTCTTGTCCCTTTCTATTGCTCCAAGGCTGTCTTGAAAAATTCAGCAGCAGTGACTCTTGGAGCATATAACTCCAGTGTCTCCTTACTAGTTGTAGCGACTGTACACTTACCCTCCCATGCTGTTTTTGGAGCATGCACAATTGAACGAATAGCACTTTTTGATTTCTGAGATTGGGCCACCATGTATTCGACAAATGAGACATCCTCAAAGAGAACATCTTCAACCTTTGTACCAATATAACTTTCAGCAAGTTTTACAATTTCGCTCCCATTAATGTCCTCAGGTCCATTCAAAACATATTTGGCCTTGTTATGTTTGGTAACATCATCCTCCAGTAAAAGCTTAGCTGCAATAATACCAATCTCAAATGGATCAATGACACCAACAGGCGCATCCTCCGAGGCCATTAGAAGTAGGGGATCTTGCTTCCCAGTTTGGCGGAATTTCCTGACAAATTCAACCGCAGGTCCAACGTAGTATGAGAAAAAGACGTTTGGTTGTAACGAAGTCCATTTCAAGCCGTCAAATTCTGGTGAGCTAAGTAAGGATTCGATTGCCCAATGGGTTCGTGGATAATAGGCAGGGCAATCTGGACGCACATTAGCAGCAGTTGTTGAGATTCTGACCACGTATTCAACGCCTGCTGTTAGAGCAGCAAGGTGAAATGCTGACTCTTCAGGGAATTGATCAGGTTCATTATGGGATGCAATGAAAGCTCTGACAACATTGTTTTGTTTCAACCAGTCGGCATCAATATCAACCCAATTCTGTTCAATCACTTCAACATTTGGTAATTTAGCAATCTTTTGTGCCGAAGAACTGGTCAAGGAACGAGTAAGGGCAAGAATTCTATGATCAGAAAATCTGGAGCTTGTTTTCAAAAGTTTTGATAAAGTTTCAACAACACCTTTACCGGTATTACCAGTAGCTCCTGCGACAAGAATTGTAGAAGTCATTCCTGCGATTGATTGATGAATGTTTATGAAGCAGTTTTCATATCTCTTGTGCTGAAAGTTGGTAGCGTTTTGCTTCCTATTGGACTAAAATATTTCTTCCGAATGCACGATCAGGCGACCTCCGTAGTCATTTTGTCACAGTCGTGATAAAAAAAAAAGAAAAAAAAATCGAGTAAATGAAGAGAAAACCGATTTCTCGATTTTTTTTTTCGTTTCAATTACATTCTTGTAGACGTCTCAACTAATGATTTATTCTTTATATCAACATTTGATCACATATTTGTTTATCATCAACGGTTGACTGAAATTTGAATATATGATTATTCCAGTATTACTGAACAATGGTGCTTTGTTCTTTACAACTAATTCCCACAGTTGCACTTCTTGATTATTAATTAGTAACATTTTCAACAATTGCCAGTACTCTGCTCGATATGAAACCCATTCTGCTGTGTTAAGAAAGAAAAAAAAAAGAGACAATAAGGCATTTTCTTGTGAATGTCTTAATTCTGAGCTTAAGTGAAGTTAGTGAACTGTAATTCATAATACTTTGTTCGGTTATGAAATATCAACAGAATTTAGGACGATGAGCTTGGCTTTAATAATACAGTGTACACTTGAACTGTAATAATAAAACTGGTGAACTAACCACCGAATTTAAAATAACAAAATCATCATTTGATTAAATAAAAAGAGCTCTCGAAGCCCAATAATTCCTTAAAAAGTGGAAATGAGAGAGTATTTCTGATAGCATAATCGAGTCAGGATCTTTAAAGATTATATAAGTCACCTTTTGAGTCTAACAGTGGTGCATTAGTTTGATCTACTTCTACTAGCTTTTGATGTCTTTCTGACGAGGAACAGCTTGACAGATGCGAGAAAAAGGGAAATCTAGGTACTGTCTGATACTAGTGATATACGAGAGAACTCTCCTCGTATAATATGTAAAACATTACGGATGCTGTTCATTGGACATTAAAGATCCAAAGCCCAACGGCTTGCTTCCAAGCCCGATTTTGGCGAATGGTTCATTACGATAGGATAAAATCGGACCTTGCAGAGGATTCTGATAGTTCTTTAGGATATTGATATGAACCTGAAGTGTCAAAGAGCTCGTATCAATTACTTGAAAACGATTCCCATAAATTGGTTCTTGATAAATTAATAAAATTATAAAAATTATACGTAATATTTGGCTTAGGGTAAACAATTCTGGATTAGGAATTGGTACTCTATATATAACAATTATTTTTATCCCAAATTAATTCACGTACCGTCGGTAAGAGTTTATCCGACATATCAAATTAGGATTTAGGAGGGGTCCCAACATATATGTACCATATATATATGCACTGGCCAACGCAACTTGGAGATGATATATATGTTACGTACAAGTTACATATTGAAAATTTATCCATACATATATATATATATATGTATAAGCCTTTCAAATCGATCTAAAATACTGTTCATCTAAAAAGTACAAAATCAAATTAAACCTAGAAGGGAATTAAGGACTTGAATCATGATCAAAAACTGGAATTACAAAAGAATAAAAGTCAGGAAATCAAATGTCCAACAAAGAGTGTCAAAGACACTAGAGAATCAAATCACCGCAATTAGAAGAAATGAAGATATCACCAAACCTTCCAGCAGTGATCGATGGCCATATCTCCAAGAGTACTGATAGCAGAACTTGACTTGGTGCTACTGGAAAGTTTGGACGAGACCAACTAAAGGCCGTTGCAGGTATCAAGAATGCTTGGCAGGCGTCATACGTGACTCTTGATGATGAGATCAACCCAGCTTCTGCTCCAGTTTGGAATCCGCACTCTATTACTGGTGTCCAAGACCTTCATGAAAGAGGTCTCGATGGTGAAGGTATCACCATTGCCGTCGTTTACACTGGTGTCGACTATAACCTCCCTGCTCTTGGTGGTGGTATTGGTCCTGAGTACCCAATAGTTGGAGGTTGTGACTTTTCGGGAGATTTTCAGAAACCTACCACTGACCCAATGGACTGTGCTTGTCATGGTACTTTTGTCTCCTCTGTTGTCATTGGTAACTCGAAACGACTTGTAGGGGTTGCCCCATAGTCCAAGGTTAAGTTACAAAGTCTTTGGTTGCTCTTCCTCCAGTTCAGATGACTATGTTATGGCTGGTCTATTGGAGGCATATGAGGAAGAACCAGACATTATCACTTTGTCACTGGGATCCAACCGTGGTTATAACTCTATTCCAGTTGCTCAAGTCGCTCACAAAATTGCTAAGGAGGTTACCATCTTGTTCGCTGCTGGTGACAGTGGTGAAATGGGGCCATACTTTGCTTCTGATGGTGGTGCTGGTAAGGATGTGCTGGCGGTCGCCTCCACTCATGCCACTCAACTCCTTGGTTACAGCGCCTCTGCTCTCTCCTCCAATGGTGAGACAAAAGAGCTTGGATACATTGGCAACGGTGGTAACAAGTTCGCCAATGATGGTACTTACAAAGTCCTTGTCACTACTTCCAATGCCTGTACTTTTAAAGGCTATTCTGATGATCACACTTTGCTAATTGCCAGGCGTGGTTACTGCTACATTGGTGGCTTGATCAACACTATTTTGTTTGGTGGATAGTCCAGTGCCTTGCTCTATCCTAACAGCGCTACGGAGGACCTCACTTACCTCTACCAGGAGCTTCCGGAAGGTTACATCGATAATTTTGGCCAGATCTCATACGAGTTCGCACAGTGGGTCATTGAGCAGGATAATGCTGGCTACACTGTGGAAATTACCTTTAATAAGGATAACGGTAACTTTGACTTTGAGAACACCAACATCAACGCTGGCCAGCTGGACTCCTACAGCTCTTGGGGTCCAGCCTTTGAGAAGAATTTCTATCCATCTATTGCTGCTCCTGGTGGTTCTGTTTAGGGTTGATCTCCAGGTGGGGTTTACAGTGTTGCTAGTGGCACGTCCTTTGCCTGTCCTTACGTTGCAGGTGTGGCAGCATTGTACTTGGCTACCTTCCCTAACGCTACCCCAGATGATTTGAGAATGGCTATGATGAGCACAGCTAAGGATATATTCCTATATAACAGAGAAGTGAGTTCCACTGAGGTGGATGACTCAACCTTGGACACTTCCAAGTTTGCACCTCTTGTGCAAGCTAGTGCTGGTCTCATTGATGCTGTCAAAATGTTTGATCAAAGTACAAAGATTCCGTCTCAGCCATATTTGGAACTGAACGACACCGCCAACAGAGTCGAGGACTTTGAGATCACCATCCAGAACTCGAACTCCCAACCTGTCACTTATGAGATCGTGCATGTTGCCGGCACTACTGTTCAAGCTAGAGGTCAGGAAATGAGCGCTGTCAATAGGTACTTCCCTCCTGTGCTTGATTCGGAAGATATAGCAGCCTTCTCTGAGACTTCTCTCACTCTAGGTGCTGGAGAATCCACAGTTGTCAATGTTAAGATCCAAATCCCACAAGTTGAGACCAAATTTGTGCCATTCTACGGTGGTAAGATTTGGTTCAACGGTAACAATGGTGACTCCGTCTCTGTGCCATACATGGGTGTTCAAGTCGACACCTACACATGGCCAATCTTTCCATTCACTCCTTTCTTGAAGCACCTGAATTCTGTTGCTGGATCCTACTATGAAGTTGATGATCCAGAGAACCTTCATGCTTTCAACCCAGTCGAGTTTGACTCTCCTTGGATCTACTACAACTACGTCTACGGTACCGAGTTTACATCTTTTGACATCGTTGAAGAGGACTACGACATCGCCACATACCAGCACCATCCAGTTGCTGGTAAGAATGGATTCCTGGGCCCAATTTTGTCCCAACCTGATGTCTTTGATACTACCTTCGCCTGGCCCTACGAGTATGTCATTAGAGGTGATGCCATAGCATCTAGAGTGGCTTTCCAGTCTTTTGCGAATGGGACCGAGATCGCTGCAGGTCGTTACAGAATCTTATCAAGGGCACTGAAGATGCTTGGTGATAGTGCCAAGATTGAGGATTGGGAATTGTCTCTTTCCTCTGCTTTCTATATTGGTGAATTGCCAGATGAGAGCACCTCCGTGAGATCTTCTTCCTCTGTATCTTCTTCTTCTGCTGTGTCATCTTCTCTTTCTGATTTTGAATCTTCAACTGTGTCTCCGTCCTCCTCATCCTCATCCGGTACATCTTCTGCTTCAGATGCTTCATCTTTGTTGTCAAGTACTGTCTCAATTTCATCTATCAGTGCTTCAGGTGCACCACTTCCATCTGGATATAGTCCAAGTGTGATCCCATATGGTGAGTATCCAACTGCTACTGGTGAGGGCTATGTTACAGACATCAAGATTGTGAACAAGATCACACAAGGCTCTGATGGTTACAAGAATGACTGGTATACTGTGTTCATCACTTTGTACAGTGCTGGTCCAATCACCCCTGGAACCACTTCTCAGATCATCCTTCCTGGTTTTGACGTTGATTCTCTGGATGGTCGCTCAGTGTCCAGTATCCGTGGTGACAGATGTGCCTCTATTAACGTCTCTGGCGATGTGCTGACTCTGACCTGGAGTAGCTGGGTTACTCTCAGAGAGAGTATTTCCGGTACTGTTTCATTTGATGCTCGCTTGACTGGTGAGGTCCGTGACAGTATCACAAGACCTGGGGACGTTGAGTTCTTGCAATTCGCATCCAACGGAAACTACTCTAGTACTATCAATTTCCTTGAGAAGCCAAAAGATGCTCCACATAGGGATACTTCTATAGATGAAGAAGAGCAGCCACTTTGGGTTGTGGACATCCCAGGTTCTCTGGGTCCATGGAAGTCTGTAAAAGTTGCAAGTCTTTCCAGCAGATATGAGTACGTCTTCGTCTGCGATCAAATTTCCAAATCGATAAGTTCTAACTTGGACGCTTTCAGAGTTGCTACTGAGTTCAGAGATACCAATTGGTCTACAGAAATTTGCTAACCTGACAAGCTTGACTTCACCTACACTGACTCCGTTGAGCAAGATGAGACTCTAAGACTGCGTATTGTCACTGAGAAGCAGACTCTCTATGCAAGTACTTACGAGAACACTATGACTGTGACTATGACAAAGGAGAACGATAGAGAAGAAACCTTTGAGTTGAATGATGTTGCTAGAATTTCCCCGGAGACTAACTTCTATGCTCTCGACGGTGATTTCTATGTTCCACCAGTTTCCTCTAGCTCTTCTGCTGCCGAGTCTTCTATTGAGTCTTCATCAATCGAGTTTTCTCCGGTCGAGTCTTCTTCTGTCGAGTTTTCCTCCTTTTAATCTTCTTCGGTAGAGGCTTCTTCCATTGAGTCTTCAATCGAGTCTTCTTCTATCGAGTTTTCCAATGTGCCTTCTTCTATTAAGTCTTCAATCGAGTCTTTCCTTGATACCTCTATCTCTGTACTGTCTGCTTCTATGTCATCCGCTGGAGAGTCCTCCTCTGAGAAGATCACTTCTTCTTCTAAAGGAGAACAGTTGTCTGCCACCAGGTCTTCTTTTGCTGAGTCTATATCTGGTGATGACCTGACTTCTTCAACTGCTAGCTCCTCTACCTCTGAGCCCTCCGCTGTTCGAACTACCCCAGTTTTGTGGGGATCCTTCAACAATGGGCAGCTATCTTGGGACTTAGAGATTACAGGTGGCTTGGGTCCATGGTCTTCTGTTGACATTGCAGCATCTGCAGGCGTTAACTTCGTCTTCAACAGAATCAACTATGGTGTTGACGGTACAGTTTACTCTGTGAACTCCACTCCAGTGAGAAATGTTGAATTCTCCACTGAGCTGTACAGTAAAGATGGTATCAGGGCTCATTTGGGTGGCCGTTACAGCACTGGTGAGTCTTTCACTGTAAATGTCACCGTGACCATCGCTAGATCAGACGCTGGAGCAATGGCCAAGAGAGATATTTTGGTGTTTGAATTGTCTGACACCATCTCTCCATTTACTGAGTCCTCCTCTTCTACAAGTGGGGGCGAGTCTTCCTCTAGTGCTGAGCCTTCTTCTGATGCTTTCGAGTCAACTTCTACTAATGTTGAATCCTCTTCGGTCAGTACCGGTCCTCTTCTGCTATCGTGGCTTCACCCTCTTCTGTCGCGGTTGATTCCTCTTCTACTTCAGTTGAGTCCTTTTCTTCTGAAACTTCCTCCTCATTGGCATTTACGACGTCCTCTTCTGCGGTGTTTTTCTTACAGTCCACATCTACTGCTACTTTCAGTAACGGTGCCACCACACTCATCACTATAACCTCTTGCAAAGAGGTGCCACGAAACTCCAGTAACCACAGGTTTGACCATTGTCACCACCACAGTAGAGGGTGTCGAAACCATCTACACAACTTACTGTCCAATCACCACATCTGTCACCACAGCTCATTCTCCAGAGACCATTGTCGTTACCATCACTTCTTGCGATCAGAACATGTGCCATGAGACTATTGTGACCAAAGCTGATGATGCAGGTGCTAAGCCAAGAGCAAAAATCACTTCTACACGTGTCAATATCGACGCTATTGTCTCTAAGGCTTCAAACGCTTCTCCAGACACAACAGTCAAGGTTACTCAAATCGGTGGGGGTGGCGCTACTGCAACTGGTACTACTACCAAGACTGCTACTGTTGAAGTAACATCAAGTGTTCTCCCAGGTTTTGCTTCACAACTAGCCTCCACTGCGGCCATCACCACTTTTACTGGTGCCGCTTCTTCAAATGTCTTACACCGTTTGGCTGCTCTAATACATATGTATATATCTGTATGAATTTTTATTTGTTCTTATCTTGTTTGCCAGTAGGTACAGAATTTCTCTTCCATTTTGCTTTTTGAGTTGAGTCAAGAAGGTTTTCCCCACACATTGTATGTTCAACAACATCGCTCGCTACCCCAATCGACAATTTCACTGAAGTCTTCGTCCTGCATGATGATTGCTTACTATGTGAATGCCAACTCATTTGCTGAAGAGGTTTCCAGGTTGGCTTCAGACTTGAAAATCCCATTGAGCTCCATGATTGCCTACCCCCAATACTGGTGGTAAGTTCAACAACTATGCTAAAGATTTCACTGTTGACCATGCCAACTGGTTAGTGGAGGGGCTAAGACAACCAGTGGACACACTGATTGTCTACATGCACGGGAGTGCGTATTTTGATGAATAACTTCCATTCTTCGCTAACATCTTGGAAGACATCTACTAACAGGCTGGTAATGGCACACTAATGTTGCCTACTCTTTGGCCACAAGACCACAAGTACCCATTCCAAGCAAGCAAGATAGCCCTTATCTCCAACGAATTGACCCAGGCTTTTAAAAAAGTTTTTGTCATTGGTGACTCTGCTGGAGACCACTTGAGTTTCCACCTGATAAAAACATATGTGGGTACCCAGTCAGCACAGTTACCCCCTACTCTTAATCAGAAACCAGCAGTTGTAGTCTTGTTATCTTCATGAGTCAAGTATGTTCCAAAAGACATTGGCACATACAAAGGTAAGAAATATCCGACTTTTCATGCCACCAAGAACACTGATGAGTACATTTTTGGTGATCAGACTCTTCATAGGCTACTAATGCCTTCGTTATGAAACTGCTAGCTGGCCAAACTTGTTGCCAAAGGCTTCGCATGTCCTTGACTCACATGGGTGGGAATGAGGTTTTGACGGGCGATCTTGAGCTTGGAAAATTCCCAAAAGGATTATGGACATTGGACACAGGAAACAAGCACAAAGATAGCTATGGTATGGTATTCGAACAAAAGGAAATAAACACCAAAAATTCACCTTTTGAACTCGATCAGAACTAAAGTTTCGGGATTTCAAAACGATCTGCAGCTCCCTTGCAGATGTTGCCATAGCTACACTTTCCCCTCTTCTTACATACCAAAAGAAAACAAAAAACAAAAAAATTGAAGCATCAAAAAACAGTTTGAACAACACCTCAAAAACAAACACAAACCCCGGGGCGTTTCTGGGCGAAGAAAGGATCGATCCGAAGATCCGTCAAATTAGTGTTCTCTCTCCCCCCGCAAGAGTCTTGAATGAGCCACTGGAATAATCGACTCTCCTCATTTCTGATATCTCCTCTGTCTTTGATTGAGCTGACCTTGAGATCAGCGTTTCAGGTGCAGCCCAATTCATCTATGCTTCGAGTGTGAGGGCATAAAAAGGGATCTTCTAGACCACGGAGAGACTGAAATGGACCCTCATCATCAACGACAACAACAACAACAACTTGCATGATGTTGCTCTTCAAACACTTCTTCACCGTGTTTCTTTGTCTGACAGCTGCCACACCTCTGCCAATCCTCAGTGTTCCAATCCCTACCATTGGCCAGGACATAGCAAAGTTTACTGGTGCATTCCTTGGTGTCATATCCTACTTCATCGTTGATGAATTGCCAATTAACCAGATCTCTGTCTTGATTCCTGATTTGGGCATCCCATTGAACAACCTGATTATCTTCCCAAAGACTGGCGGTAGATTCAACAATTTTGGCAAGGATTTTCCAGTGAAAGGTATCGATAAGAACCACGCTGTTTGGCTAGTTGAAGCAAAGGACAGAAAGCCAGAGGATCCAGTGATTGTCTACTTTCACGGTGGTGCCTACTTGGTTGGCTACTTCCCATTCTTCCCAAATTTCTACACAGAGATCTACCAACAGCTTGGTAATGACAGATTATCCATCTTGATGGTTGATTACGCACTCGCAAAGGACCACAAGTACCCATACCAATTGCGAGAGGCAGTCTCTGTCTATAATGAACTGACCAAGACCTCCAAGAACATCTATCTGTCCGGAGATTCTGCTGGGGCCCACTTGAGTCTGCACCTGATGAGACACTTGAAGTTTCCCGTCCAGACAGTCGAGCCAGCAACTCAAAAGGCATCTGGTGCGGTCTTGCTATCTCCATGGGTCAATTTTAAGCCTGAAGAGACCGGCACTTATGCTACCAACAAGGGTAAGGATTACCTCACCGCCAAAGCCATCAAGGAAGCTGGTAATTACGTTGTGGGTGATCAGTCTTTGTGGGAGACCAATGAATTGACAATGCATCTGGACACTGAGGCAGGCTGGCCCTCTCTCTTGCCCGATTCCTCGAAGGTCTTTGTCGCTTATGGTGAAAATGAGGTTCTAAGAGGTGACATTGAGACCTGGTTAGATGTCGCCGAGTTGCCAAAGTCTCAGGTCTTCATGGACCCTAGAAGTGTCCACGACGCTGCAATCTTCACTCCAAAGTTGAGTACCATTACACCAGAGGTCGTCAAGTTCCTGAAGAGTGCTTTGATTACCTGAACTACTTGCTACTGTTCTTTTGTATATGTTTTTAATAACGGATCTTTATGTTTTAACAAGTTGTAGTTTTGACAATTTCAGCCTTGCCTAATTGTAATTTACCTAGTCTTCCCAAGTCACAGAATCATCAAAGCCAGAGGGACAAGAGCTTCGCTATAAGCTACAGCCAAATGATTCAGAAATAACCTAACCTTTTTCTATTACAAGTACACAAAATAAAACATACAGAATGATATTATTCGTTTAAATGAAAGTTTCGTATGGAACTGGAGCCAAAGTCTGTGGCAAGTTACCAGCAGTGGTGATGACTCTAGCCTCTCTTGGCTTGACTGGTTGTCTCTTCAATTCGACGGCAGTACCGTTGGCCTTGGCCTCAGCTCTCTTAGCAGAGTTGGACTTAACACGGTCCAAGAATTCTTGACGACACTTGGAGTGCTTGACGTGCTCAACTCTCAAGTTGACACGCTTCTCAATGTAACGGTGACCAACAATCTTGTTGACAATGACACCAACGGAGGATCTGGTGACGTTGTAGACGATACCAGTCTTACCGTGGTAGTACTTGTGTGGCATACCCTTTTGGACAGCACCGTTGGCCTTGATGTCAACGATGTCACCAACCTTGTAGATCTTCAAGTAGGTAGACAAAGATGGCATACCATGCTTCTTGAAGTCACGTTGGAAAGCGTAACGAGTACCAGATCTGTAACCACGACTGTTGTAAAAGTTAGTACTTCATTCAATATTTGGGACATTTCTGGATGGAAAGGAGGATATAGGTCTTAGCAAAGTATGCGAAAGTTCCACTAATGCTGTTGATTCATTGCGAAAGCTGTTTCAGTGATTGTGTTTCAGTTTGGGAGTTGCAAGTGCCCTATTCATATCTCTGAGTGGTTCAAATAAGGACAAAGTTAAAGTAGTCGAACTGTGGATGAAGTGCGACTCTCCAGCTTTCAAAGGATGTTGGGTTAGATAAGAATTATTGTGAATGTGGTTGGTGGCTTGTGCTATTGGTACCGTAATTTTGACTTCTTGATGATGTTCTTTAGCAAAACTTGGAATTGGTGATTACTATTGATTGACACCTTGGTTCTCTCTAGTTCTGTAGTCCGTAATCTCTCAATCCATAGTTCCTGATCGTCCAGTAATGTGTTCATGTCACATACGATTTACCCATTTTGATTTATTTGTGTTGGTGATTCAACTAAAAGAGTGTAACTTAGAAACCAATTTTGAAATATTTGTTTGGCTGTGAAAAAAAAAAAGCGACGCAAAAAACTTGCTTGGTCACGTGGAAATAACCTGAATGAGGAAAGTTTCGCGACACTTTTCTTCCCCTCCCCAAGAATCAGTCGCGAAGGGTGAAAAGTTTCTTATCAAATAAGACCCAAAGAATGGTGTAAGGATTTAATACCCTAGTAATAGCCACGTGATTAGGGCTTACATTTGCCAGTCACAAAAACTCTGATAAAGAGAGGGCTCATCTACAACAAGCGTCTCATAACGTCGTTCATTCATTCAATCTTCAATACTTTAAATGATATATGGGAACTACACTAGGTCTCCCATGTGCACAATAAAAGGGGTTTTTGCACCGATTCAAGTCCCTTATTAGTATTTCACACTCCTCTCTGGTAAGTCTATCACCAAACATTATGGCCTCTCTGCAAGCCTTGCTGTTCATCAGCTCAAGTAGGATTGTGGGAATAGATTGAATGGCAAGCCACCAGTCACTGTGTACTTCTTTCAACTTGACCTTGTTTTGTAAATCATACAAATACTGAAGAAGACACCTTTTCAAGAACTCACCACTCTTATCAACCTTCTTGATCATTAGTTCAGGCAAATGTGTAATCTCAACACGGCAATTGCTTGAGTCTATGTCGTACTTGATACCCCACTTCTCACATTGTACCCGGTATGTCAAAAATAAATCCATTTCTGAGGCTGGAACGACGATGGCGAACCCCAGATTATTCAAGGGCAATCCCACATTAGTAAAAGATCCATGGACTTCGCTGATAAACGAACGCAAATTCTGTTCAAGCTTGATTCGTTCATCACAGGCATGTTGATCAATAAAGTAAAGGGATTTCTCATACATAATTAGAATAAATTTGGTGTCAACTTGGGCAATAACTTTGCAATTGTTCAACATATCCCTTGTGATTTCCTTGTCCAACTCTAGCGTCTGTGGTTCATCACCATCATGATCGCAATGCCCCGAATGTGAAATCTGATCAAATTTCTGCCTTTTTAACATCCTATCTTGAATAGGAACATGTCTCTTTGGTATGACCTCTTTATCTGGGTTGGGATCTCCAGTCGTAATCATGCCTTGCAACTCCTTGCCATTTGCCTTACCTAGTCTGACCCTGTTACTTGACAATACTGTCAACAGAGCTCTGGAATCCTCGGGAGCTTTCGAAGTTGGTTCTGAAGTCTCATTTAATGACAGTGTCTTGTAACGATTATCCGTCCTATACCCTTGTAACTTCAAGAACTGCGACATGAGTTTCATAACCAACGGTTCGATAATGTTCATGTGTTTCAAGTGCATAATATTCTTTGAGGGATCCTGAGTTAGATCACTTTGTGAAGGCGGGCCGTCAATCTTGATAACAAAGACAGGGTATGTTCTGAATGGATTCCCAGTACTTGTGGCCGCCTTTGTGGGACTGAGACCCTTACGTGGTGATGTATTCTTCCCGATTGATGACACCAGTACTTGATTCCCACCTTCTCCAAAGTTTGACTTATTGAAAAGTTTGTTGATTCCATCAAGAAGCATGTCATCTTTCAATTCTCTCGAGTTGAAATAGGCATGTTGATGTGATTTGGTTTGGACAGGAACAATACCCGCAACACATTCAATATTGCAATTCTTGAAAGAAACCTGTAAGTAGTTGGAACTTCCTTGTAGCTCGATGCCATATATGGATCGAAAACAGTTGCTGACATGCTGCTGGAAAGTGTCAAGAATCGAAGGCTTCAATTTGCACACCAACTTGTTTCCAAAGACTCCTTTCAAATGAACTGTAAGGGCAACAAAGGGTTTCACAATGCATAGATGAAGAATGACCGACCTGAGGCTTCCAAGAATTTTTGTTTCTGACAAACTTGATAAGAATCGATATCTCACTGGCATGTTTTCAAACATGTGTGTAACATGAACAACAGTACCAGACTTTCCACTAATCTCACCGTGATAAATCGACTCATCGTCAACCATTCTCACTTCAAAGTGTTGGCCATTGACAATCACTGTGCGGAAGACAGCGTTGTACTCTTCAACCTTGGAAGCAACCAGCAAATCAGATACAGCTGCAATCGAACTCAACGCCTCTCCACGGAAACCAAATGTCTTCACAGTCTTCAACTGGTCTATATGGGAAAACTTGGAGGTGAAGTATCTCTCACCAACACATTCAAGGGAGTCGGGGCAGATTCCAGAACCGTCATCAGTGACTTTGAGCTCGATACCTTGTTTTAACCCAACAACAACATCGATGTGTCTGGCTCCTGAGTCCGCACTGTTCTGTATCAATTCACGAAATGCATCCACGATGTCGGTGATGATGACACCAGATTTCACCAGCTGTGCCAATGTGGAGTCTAACTGTCTGATCATGGTGCCATTTTGGCTGTGTGGAGGATACGGTCTAGTGTGTTTTCTGATGACACAAAGGCAAAATGGGCCGGGGGCGAATGACATGAAGAAAATTATTCAGAATACAGGGCTTCGTAATCGGGAACATGGCAAGAATTAAGAACGGCTAGATAGATAGGATCCGGTCCGATAATTCTTCATGTATGATTTTGGGGTGTAGGATCAGATAGACTACCAACAGTTTATACATTGTAGACAGGTCACAGTGGACACAAGGGAGGGGTTTAGTGTGTATGGTAGTTCTGATTTCATGGATCTCGTGCTTTCCCCCGTAGGAGTTAAACGGTATTGGAAGGGCAGGGTCCGAGATTGTAAAATTTTTGTTTGTACTGGAATCTGATTGTGATGGCAAAGAGCCGTTTTTCCAGCAATTTAGAAAAGCCCTTATACATGGATCCATTCGATTCATTGTACGTAAAATAGATCAAGCCTATAGAAATCAAGAATAAGACGAAATGTGGAAGTTGGAACAGCGACCAGAGACTTTCAAATCTGCTCTTCATGAATACATTGCAGTGGCACTCGTCATGATGACTCAGGCACTCACTGTTGCAGGTGCCAATCAGACCCTCCCACTGATGAACAAACTTGGTGAGTCATTCAACAACACTACGCAGATCGACAAGGTTTGGTTCATGGCTGCTTTCCCTTTAACAGCGGGCACTTTCATTTTAATTTCAGGGAAGATTGGTGACATTTATGGACTCAAGAAGGTCTTCTTGTACGGATCAGTGTGGTCTGTGATTTGGTCTCTCATCTGTGGATTGTCACTCTACTCAAAGAATGTCATCTTCTTCTGCATATGCCGGAGTCTCCACGGGATCGGTGTTTCATTCATGCTGCCCAATGGGATTGGGATCATGGGCAACATCTACCCAATTGGTCAAAGAAAAGCCCTTGTGTTTTGTTTGATTGCAGCAAGTGCACCATTCGGAGCCTTCTGTGGTTGCTTATTCGCAGGTGGTATGGCTAAGGTAAATGAATCGGCTTGGGCTTTCTATGGATCGACGATCTGCTTTGCTCTGATCTTTTTCTGTGCCTGGAAGTTCCTTCCAGAGGTGCCTAGACATGAGTACACTGCTGAGGGTGAAAAGAACACTATGGACTGGATTGGTGCCTGTTTGGGTGTTGTTGGTTTAGTTCTTTTTAACTTTGTGTGGAATCAGGCTGGTGCTGCCACTTGGAAGAGTCCATACATCATCAGTTTACTCATCGTTAGTGTGATTGCACTTGTGGCGTTCTTCCAGTATGAGAAATGTATCAAGCAACCACTCCTTCCAAAAGCGGTTATGAATATGAACACTGGGATGGTTCTTGCTACAGTGGGATTGGGATGGGCGAGTTTCTCCATTTGGTGTTTCTACTACTGGTCCTTCATTTTGAATCTGAGAGAATACACACCACTGACTGGTGGAGTCACATATGTGCCCTTCATGATATTTGGTATCACTGCATCTCTGTTTGTCTCACTTGTTGTCAATAGAATCAGATCGTCTTATCTATTGCTGGGTGCTGCATCGGCTTTCTTTATTGGTATTGCAATGCTCTCCACAACTCCAGTGAATCAGACTTATTGGCAAATGCTTCTTCCCCAGATGATTCTTCTGAGTTTTGGAATGGATATGTCATTTCCTGCCGCGTCGTTGGTGTTGAGTGACACGCTTCCTAAGAAGCATCAAGGCATGGCGAGTTCGTTGGTTTCCACTACAACGAACTATGCAATGTCCTTGGGACTGGGCGTTGCCTCAACAGCTGAGGTTCATGTGTTCGAAAAGACACTTGATCTGCTGCATGCCTACAGAGCAGCGATGTATGTTGGTGTCGGGTTTGCTGGGCTGGGTGTGATTTTGGGTGCTGGTTTACATTTCAGCCATTACTGGAAAAAACCCGACTCAATTGAAGATAGTACAGATTTCGAGTTGAAAGTAAAATCATCAGATCAAAAGAATTGAAAGAATAGATAGCATGGTCGAATCAATAGTTAATTAATCAAAGAGCTCACCAGAAACTGTAACATCTGGGTCAAGGATCAACCAAAAGAAATAGGCCATGTGCACAAATAAAATATAAGCTGTTCTGCCATCAGTAGCTTACTCAAGGAATACTATGGTGTAGAGGCACAACCATTGGGCCAAGTCCTATGTCAGCCAATTCCCACGACGATGAAGAAAGCCTTGGTATAGTTGTTAGACAAGTTGCCAGTCAAAGGGAAAGTGACTTGGGAGCCAACTGAATTGCCAATGGATTTGGCAAAACCATTGAAAAACGCAGCAGGAGTTGGGAGAGCTTTGATAACGATTGAGTTAGGTAACATCTTGATGTATGGGTCTTGAGAAAAAAGAGAAAACGGAGAGAGTGATTCAATACGACTCTCCTGGTCCTTTTATACAGTTCAGACGTATAATAATATGTGTATGGCGTGACTCTAAATGTTCAAGACGCGTTTAAGGATCCCCCAAGATTGGTTGCTATCAGATGTCTCTCTTCTTATGCACCTTTAGCTTTTTGACATCCATCACGCTAAAGTTTGAGAAAGAAAGGCAATGTCTTTGGCTACCAAAATCCACAATCGATCTCATTACACATAGAGCCTACAAAGTTGAATTCTTTGTGCTCACTGCTCTTGTTACAACCTACTCTCTCAGTACTGTCAATTGACATGTCAGGCCCAACCACGCCTGCATATTGCAGGCCGCATGTGCGCCAAAGACATCGTCTCCCTAAATCCTGACAGCAACTTTAGCCTGAAGGTTCTCGGATACAACAGAGTTCTGAATTCAAATAGAGAGATTTATGGATCTGGAGTCCGACCGCAGACAAGTTCATGAACAGTTTGATTCCCTCTTGAAGAGGCGCCATTCTGATCTGGCCCTGACACCCTCACGTAGCCTCTTTTCGACTGGTACTAGTCAATCTGCATCTTTCAAAGTGACAAAACTCATCTCTGTCGAGATCACAGAGATCTGAACGCAAAGTTTTCCTAAAAGGGGAAATACAAGGCTGCAACACCATGCCACCACTTTCCTTATCGGCCCAGTGACATCTTGGCAGACGCATATTTTAGCAGGGTAACCCACTGGGCTCCACAAAAAAAAAAAAAAAAAATAATGGGAGAAATTTGTGGCGTCGGTATGTATCTACCGAACCGCTTACCGAAACCAAATTATTAAAACTGTGGAGTTGTGGCAAATAGATAGAGAGAGAAATTATCAGATCATGATGGGGTGTGAGGATCAGAATCTATTAAATTGATGTACAACTCCATCACACAATCGTCCACCTAGGTGACGCTTAACAACCTACAGTGAATACAATGGCCATCTCTTCATACAAGTCAGAGACAACAGGCTCAAATTTTGCAAATGCCACAGGCAAGGATGCCGAAGAACACATCCTCAGAGCCAAAGATGAAGGTGCCAGATATCCAGAGTTCCTCCCATTCTGGAACAAGGAGGAACATTATCCTCCATATGAAGAAATCACTGTTGATGACAGGGCCTTTCATGTCGCTGACACCACTTATCCAAACCTCCTTCCAAATGACAAACTCGAATCTGGAGCTATCAAAGTGAAGCAAATCACACCCAAATTAGGCACCGAGATCATTGGTATCCAATTATCGTCACTCTCAACAGCTGCGAAGGACGAACTGGCACACTTGAGTGCTACTCGTGGTGTCGTGATCTTCAGATCACAGGACTTTGCAACATTGGGTCCTTCAAAAGTTAAGGACTGGCATAGACACTTTGGTCCACTTCACATCCATCCAACGTCAGGTCAAGTTGACGGCCATCCAGAGTTGCATCTAGTCTACAGACGTCCACATGACCAATCCATGGCCCGGTACTTTGAACAGAACCTTAACTCCAATTCATACCACAGTGATAACTCTTATGAGTTGAACCCATTGTCTTACACATCACTAACGATGCTTGAATCTCCACCTGTGGGTGGCGACACAGTCTTTGTAGACATGGAGGAGGCATATAATCGTTTATCTCCTCGGTTCCAGAAGATGCTGGAAGGTGTTGAAGCCATCCACTCAAGTTTTCAACAGGTTGAGGCTTCAAGAAGAAACGGTGGTGTTATTAGACGTGAAGGTGTCGAGACTACTCATCCTCTGGTGAGAACACACCCAGTGACGGGCAAGAAGGTGTTGTTTGTGAATCCGCAGTTCACTAGACGTATTGTTGGGTTGAAACAAGAGGAGAGTGATGCCATTTTGAAGCTCCTATTTGATCACTTGACACAGAGTGTGGATTTCGGTTTGAGAGCTCGGTGGGAGGAAGAGACAGTGGTGTTCTGGGATAACCGTAAGCTTGTACACTCAGCTGTGAGTGATTGGGATGTTGTTGGGGAGTACAGACGTCATGCTTTCAGATTGGGTGCCAGAGGAGAGAGACCTTTCTGAGATTGTCCGTACATCAATACTAGACATCCTTATCCAAAATTAAACCCCAAGTAACCACAGTCCTAACTCATCAAACTTTCTTTTTATATAAGATATCTTGCTGCAGTTTATGCTAACAGGCCTATTGTTCTCGTCTAAGTAGGAATTACACAGAGTTCATCACTTGAAAAAAAAGGGGTCAATTCCATTCAATTTGTGTTCAAACAAACATGATTGGCTGTTCTGAAATCGAGAGATGTACTTGTTCCAGGTGTGTATCCCAGAGGCCCTTTTGGTGTAAATTGGCCCAACTTGTCTTGAAACTGATCTGAGGATCTCCTGTCTCATTTTCATCAATTCATTCGCTACTACATGCAATCACAAACTATCGCTGCTGCTACTACTCCAAAGGATAACTCTGAAAACTCCGATAACATGATGGTCTGGGGTGGCTGGGCCTGGTGTGCGTAAGTGCAGGAAACATGCACTCATGTATACCCACGTCCTCGTTATTTATTGCACATGATATCATTAGTCGTGATGCGCGATAGTCTGTATCTTCCACGGTGACTACAACTCACACTTAGTATGGTTTCTACTAGAGGTTTCTGTTTTGTGTTTCAATGAGCACATTTTGATACCTGTAAGTTGTCACCTGGTTTTGCGCTTGGTTTGAACTTACCTCTTTTTATCCTCCCAAATTAGGAATTAGGAGGCAAGGATTACAATCTTAAATCTGAGATTCAGAACGCGTCGAACAAATACTGATGTCTTTCTTGACTTCTCACCGAACATTCAGCTGACAAGGATTAGCAGTGTTCGATCTAGTGGGTCGGATACGTCATACTCTTATCCTTGAAAGGACCTCTCTGCTGTTGAAGATGCTTACAGATCAACGAACCGTTTTTGATGCGTTCAAAGACCCCCGAGATACATTTGAAACTACGTAGCCTGAGAAAACCCCATACGCGAAGGTGATGGAGCCAATCAGATCGCTGGACCCACTAGACTTGTGGCGAGTCGAGTTACAACTCGCGAGTTTCTAGATTTTTGACAACGAGTTATAACTCGCGAGTTATGAGTTGAGGGGGTGTTTCAACTCGTTGTTAGCTGTAGGATATATATGTTGGTACAATAGGTGATAATTGCTATTGATTGATGACTAAATTTCAACAATTATTAGAGTGATCGTCTTTTTTAGTAAAACTATAATCAATTATAATTTATCAATTAATTAACAATGGCCCAACAGCCAAAGAAGGAGTCATATTTCTTGAACTCTCAGTTCCTGGGATTTTGATTTACCTTCACAAACATGCGTTTATCTACCAAAAAGTTCACTTTTCAACCACTTTTATAGAAGAAGATTATGCTTGCAGATACAATGCTCAAGCCTCAAATCAATGTTGAGAATGTAGTGCATTATGGCAATGATTAGAGATTCATTAACACTAGCTGCGATAGATCAAGTGAAAAGTTGGGTTATTACTTTATCAAGACAGTTATCAGAACATAAAAGCCTACCACGCCTTTTAAGTAATACCATTGAAAAACAAAATTCGAGGCTAAAATTATTACAAGAGTACCCTTTTCTAGTGTGGGATCGCCTTATGGAGTATTAGCTAGATTAGAGAACTTATAATACCTTTTCAGGATGGAGAAGTCAACATTATCGAATCTCGACATTCATACTCAGTATATCATATGTGATAGGTATTACTCAGATAAGAATATTGTTGAGATCATTCTTGATGCACAGTAACAGCTACAAAATCTGCTGATAAGGGTTCATGACCTAGTGACATTGGGGAATACATCTCCTAAACTTTAATGACAGCGCATCAATTCAGAAATAGTGCGTATTTACCTTTTTGATCTACTTCAGCATATGTCGCTGTTGCTGTGATGCTGGTCGAATCAGTTTTGTTTAGACTCTTTCTAGTGTGTTACGGTTTATCAAGTATCTGTATCTCTGATATCTGCAATGGAGATTGGCTCATTGAAACATTTTAGTGATCTGAAACGCTCTAGGAGAGTTGAGTAGAAAATGAAAGGTGTACGCAACTCAGGATAATCTACAATTTTGATGGAGAACTGGAGACCATTTTTTCGGCAAACACTTTTGGTAAGCGATTTTTCGAAGATAATAAGATTAGCCAAATCTTTGAAATTTCCTAAAAGGGCGTTTGAGGGGCATGAGTATCGAGGAAAGAAAGTCATGGTCCATTATATTTTCAAGGTTTCCGAACTAGTCTGATTGACAAATCGCTTCAGCTCAATTAGACACTTTGAACGATAAGAAAACTTCACACACTGACCCCAACTGGCTGAACAATAAATGCTTTCGCTTTAGTCTCCCACAAAGACCTACAGATCTCAATGCAAACAACACCTGAGTCTTTCTTAAAATGAGCTCTACAATCAACTACGACGCTGTCCCTGGCGATCTTCAACTGATTGACAAAGACAAGGACCTAGTAGGTGCGTGTCACTCAGAAGGTGACTCAACAATTGTTCTAGTCCCGACCCCATCTGATGATCCAGATGACCCTTTGAACTGATCTACCAATAGAAAGAGATTGTCTCTCTTCTGTGTTACAGTTTACGTCTTCAGTGTAGGTGTCCCATGTTCTGTCCTTTACTCCATCTTCCTTCCAGTGTCTGTTGATACAGGTATTACTTTGGAGGAGTTGAATGCTGGTACAGGTTACATGTTCCTCTTCCAAGGTCTTGGATGCTGGCTCTTTCAACCTTTGGCAAGACAGTACGGCAAGAGACCTGTGTTCCTTTTCTCCTCTTTGGCGAGTGCTCTGATCACTCTTTGGACACTTTACACTTTACTGTGCCACTAATGGTGCCTGGATTGGATCCAAGATTCTCCTAGGATTAGTGGCCTCTCCAGTGGAGTCCCTGTGTGAGATATCTGTGTCGGATATCAGTTTCCAACACCAGCCCTCTAAGAACATGACTGTCTGTTACCTTGCTGTTATTTGGGGTATCATTAGCGCTATCTTTCTGCTCTTTTTCATGGAAGAGACCAATTACAAGCGAAAGCTGAACCCTGCAAAGCTCTTGGAACAGTACGTTAGTGTCGATGAGATTATTGCCAATGACTCTGCAAGTTCCAACGAAAAGAACAACAAAATCATTGTGGATGATGAGAACAAGGTATACCCTATGCTCTCACAGGAGAGCATTGCTGCCAGACTTGCCTCTGTCAATGAAGCATTTGTTGAGTCTGATAACGACACACCTAACAAGCCACCAAAGGCTTATATGGGAAAGCTTTCGTTGACTTCAGGTGCCCACTCGAAGTTCGTCTTGGGACATTTCTGCCTTGCTCCACTCAGAATGGCTCAGTTCCCAGTAGTATTGTGGTCTGGTTTCCTCTACGGTTCTTCTCTTGTTTGGTTCAATCTGTTGAATGCAACTGAACCTGGATTTTATTTGAATTTGATCTTCAGATGAGTCTGAACACTCAAGCTCGGTATCTAGAGATGGGTGAGCAGAGCAGCAGTACTTGTTCAGTTTTATTAGCCAATTTCCCCTTCTCTTCTCCCTTCTCCTCAGCTTGTCAGGCTTTGGTGGGATGAATTCCGGAGGGAGGCTCTGCTTCCCTTTGGGCCAAACACATGGTACACAGCGTGATAAACAAGATGCGCAGTCTGGTTTACCCTGGTCGCACTTTTTTTTATCTTGCGGCAGTTGAAGCATCCCGTCTTGGTTCTTTTGATCTTTGGCTTTGACGTAACGATGATGTTGAATGGTTTGTCAAATCTTATGATGACTTTAAGCGTGCTGTCTTGGCCCACCAATTCACCAATTGTATCCTGGAAGTTGTGTTTGATGAGGGTTTGGAGAGAGCCAAGTTCTTGGATAAGTACTATGAGGAGACAGGTGAGTTGATTGGACCACTTCACGGTATTCCATTATCCTTGAAAGAGCACTACGCCTTCAAAGGCCATATCACTCATGCAGCCTATGTTTCAAACCTAGACAATGTCACTCCAGAGTTTTCGGAGACTTGTCAGACCCTTTATGATTTGGGTGCTGTGTTCTATGTGAGAACTAACGAGCCTCAGAGTTTGATGCATGCTGATTCTATTAACAACATCAGTCCTCGTTGTAAGAATGCCTTCAACACTGCTGCCTCTCCTGGTGGCTCCTCTTCTGGTGAAGGTGCCATACTTGGTATGAGAGGATCCCCGTTGGGTCTTGGTTCAGACATCGGTGGCTCTGTGAGATTCCCTGCTGCTTTCAACAACGCCTGGGCTTTGAAGTCATCCAGTAAGCGTATCTCAATGCTCGGTTGTGTGAGTTCATACGATAGCACTTACAATGAAGGAATCGAGGCTGTTTTGGGTCCAATGAATAACAGTGTTGGTGACTTGGAATTGTTCATGAGCGCTTACCTGTCTACTAAACCCTGGCAAAGGGATCAGCAACTAGTTCCATTGCCTTGGAGAGATGTTGAGACCCCGAGTGCCAAGTCTCTAACTATTGGTATCTTTTATGACGATGGTGTTTGTAAGCCACATCCACCCGTCATCAGGGCCTTGAAGGAGGTTTAAGCCAAGTTGAAGGCTGATGGAGTCAATGTGGCTACCTGGGACCCTCATAGAGTCTATGATGATGTTGAAACCTGTTTGTCTTTGTTCACTGCTGATGGGAATCATGCTGCCATCACCAAGTTGAGTCAGTCTGGTGAACCAATGGCACCTCTTACCACCCATTTCCTTTCTGTTGGTCATGGTGGTAAAGGATTGACTACTTTGGAGAATCAAGCGTACGTCTTCCAAAGAGAGGTCTTAAGTCAGGAGTACTTGAATTTGTTCAACCAGAGGTGCGTAGATTATTTGATCACGCCAACATATGTTGGCTGTGCTGGTAAGCCCTCTAACATCAAGCTCTGGTCATACACTGTTCTCTGGAATCTTTTAGACTTCACATGTGTCACCTTCCCAACTGGTGTCTTCTCCAACAAGGATATAGATCTCAAGGATGAGGAGTTTAAGGGCAGAATTGAATATGAGGACTGCGAGTATGACAGTAATGACCCTGAGTTTGCTCATGGGTTACCTGTTGGATTGACATTGGTTGGTAGAAGATACACTGAGGAGAAATCTCTGAAAGTTGCCAAGTTGGTCCACGAGACTGTTACCAACAAGTGAATTATTCGTATTTAGTGCGCCAGTCTGTGTCGATTAATTAACAGTTCTTCAAACACCTGAGGTAGAATACAAGGCAATGACTACAAATTAGGAATTAGGAACAATTTTTCCATAAGTGGACTGTAACAGAGTTCCGAGGGCGCAGTCATCAATTTCCTTGCAAAATATCGTTTCCACTGAATGGTTTTGATGATCCCCTTTTATGCCACCCATATTATGCAAGAGTCAAGATACTGAGCTCTTCAACACCAGAGTTGATGTTGGCTTTTCATCTGTCTAAGAAGGCCTCCAGTTCATCAACTGAAATGGGCCACCACTGACTCTCAGCATTATCCATCTTCAGGAAGAGTACATCCTCTTCAATATAACCGATTTTTCCCTTGTACCCCAATGAATCTCTTCCTATCCTGTAGTACAGGTGTCCACGCCTTCCCAAGTTGTTGTTCTGTATTTTCGATGATTCAATCCCTGACAATGGCTTGAGAAACAATGAATGAAACTCGCAATAGCTATCCAGAACATCTTTGAATGTGACAATGAGTTTGATTCCTGGAGTTGGCTTTGTAGACTTGGTCGCTGGTTGTGTAAGGGTGGCATGAACTTTTGTGGCTGATTGTTGATGGAAGTATTTGCCAATTTCCTTGTCTGATATGAGATCATTGATCATATCGAGTGCGGATTTGAATGAGCTTGAGTCTGCAGGTGTAATTTGAATGTAAAATTGGTCAAGGTAATCTGATAATCGAACCATATCCGCGTTGTTTGAGTTGAGGTAGTCGTGAAGAGACCTTAGCCACTGATTGAGCCAATACTGACGCAATGACTGTCGTATCTGATCCTCAAACAATGATTCTGAGGCAGCCAACATTCTAAAATCCCTGTTCAGGCATTCCGTAGCAAATTGAAAGTCATAGCTTCCCCAAAACTCCAGCATATTCTTTAATACAATGTCACGCATGAGTTTCTCATAAGATGAATCACCAAATACTTCTCTGAATGAGGCAAGACCAGGTACCAGAGGACTCGAAGGAACCCAGTTGGAGACCACTGCTTTGTATTTCGTCACAAATACTGACTTAAGCTCTTCGCAATCAGGAATAACAAGCCAATCGAACAACCAGACATAAGGTGGAATCTGGTCAGTATCACTGTCTTGTCTAAAGTCCCAATCCTCAATAGATGATACCAGTATGGGCATTATTGTATCGTATATGAACCATTTCATGACTGGGGAAGGGATCAACTGACTCCAATCGAGAAGTGTTTCCACCAACAGGCTGTCATCTGGTGATATCTCTAGTGACTTCAACTTCTGTAGCCATAGTGAGGAGACGAGACTGTCAAAGTATGAAATTGAGTCACTGCTTTCTGGAAGAATGGTCTGTAGATTTATGAGCGTGGGCAGCAGTGTGTGACTGTTGTTGTCATTAGGAGTCCACGACTCAAATGCATTGGTAATTGGAGTTTGGAGGAGCAGAGTAGACAACTTGGCTATATCAACACCTTCAAGTTCAAATGGTTGCATTTGTATGACTGTTTCTATCAGCTCTGGGTCTTCCAAGTCTGTGTAGTTATGCTGCTCCATAAGACTCACCAATGAGGTGAACTTCTTCAAGTCATCCTCTACCTTGACAGACTCTTCCTCAAGGTGGTTAATGGTTAGGTCTGCCATCTTAAAATCAGCAACAGTATCTGCTATTGAATTATTCAGTTCATTGAGTCTAACCCTGACATTATCGCTTTCGCTGTCGTCTAGTTGACACAACTCTTTAATCCACCCAGGCACAATGACACCATGTCCTTCCAATTCCTGTACAATAACAAACAAAGACTTCTTGGGCACACCCTTGTAATACTCTTCAAGTTCCACTTCATCTTCTTCGCTCTCATTACCAAAAGCAGGCAATGTATCATCTCCAATACCAACTCCAGCCTTCCTTTCCTGTGTCTCGATGGGCTGAAGAATCCCCTGATGACTCACTCCAAGGCCTTCGCCTTCAACGTAACCCCACTTTTTCATTATTTGGAGTCCCACTCCATATTTCTTTCCAGCAAAAGCATTGTATTTGAAGTGTACTGTATTGGTGCTGTCTTTAGTGTCCTGGAGTTGGCGATATAGTTCACTGGGCGATTCTCGAGACTCTGTTGTACTGCTGGATGCCTTGTTGAAAAGAATTTTTGTCAAATGAGGTGCCTCAGCAGGGGAGCCATTGTCATCATCCACATCTAGAGGCCTTTTTCGAAGCATCATCTGGTCGATCAGCTGTGAAATCAGGTTCTACATTTGGTGCCATCAAAATCTTTTGTAAACAATACCCTCGGAGCTCCGCCCGGATTGTCACAAAGTTACCCGGACGGCATTTAACTGTCGCCCACAATTTCGGAACTCACTTCTCCTAAGTTCTGAGACAACCTGTCCAGATGCAAAACTTACGTCTGATGAGTTAGCCCAGTTCAAACAGAATCATCAGGTAGATTAGTCAAAATATAATATATTAGAAGTTTTCGGTTCTGCTAGTACATGGTCTTCTTATTCTCATTCTTCCATACACTAAATAACTACATCCGGGCCTCGTTAGGTTCATTCAAGAGTGAATCCTCTTCATGACCACCTCTGGTCCAAGATCCACAACCGTAGATACTCTCAGTGGCGTGATTGATGGCTTGGTCCCTGCCGCCAGCACGTCGGAGTGATTGGGGGCTCATCATCTCGCTCTTGCTTAGACAATGGTCCTTTGAATCAGGGATTGTTGGTGTAATGGGATAACTGGCTGTAAAGCATAGTAGGACAGGCACCAGTGATGGGATCAAATGATCTCGGATATGAGTTTGCTCTTTGCTGTTTGGAAACGATACTGTTGTTGATGAAGGACGTCGTGATTATTGGCTGCTAATTTTGTAAAAGTTCTCGGGCCAGAATCCCATTTTTAAAGGCAAAACTCACCACCAAGGCCAAAACCAATGGAGCCAAAAACTCAAATAACGTTGCTCGTTGACAGAGCGCATACACAAGGGGTGCATTCACAATCACTTCCCCAGTTCTTTGACTTGGCTGATCTGACCGAGGTTTACAATCAGTTCAACAAGAGCTTCGGTCTCCTCTTGTTCCTTGTATAATTCGGCTGGCAAGAAATCACCATGATCAGCCCAAAATTGCCGTCTCTTTTCATAATCATGATTCTGCAGTGTATCAATCTTGGTCTGTGTTTGTTGAATCAGCTGAATCATTTGGTCTTGTACTGCTTTGCGACGGGATAACTCCTTCACATAAGCTGAATGGGATGACTTAAACTGTTTGAGGTCATTAACAAGTCCCACACAAGAAGCAATCGCATCATCAAGGATCAGTCTATTAGCAACGATCGTGTTCTCTTGTGATTGGACATGACTGAGTAGCGGAGTGACATGCGCATCTTCAAACTGAGTCAATTTTTTGAGAAATGTGTTGCATGGCTCAGTGATGTTGATCTTTGACAATTGTGTGTCCACCTTGGAACATTCACTGGTAATCTCTTCAGAGACTTCAGCCACCATGGCAACGATCCCTTCCACTTCGCCCGTATCACATTCCAAAACCTGCTTCAGCTCTTCCCACTCAGCGTCCCCCACAATGACTTTCCCATCCTCGATGTCCTTGGCTCTTAAACATAAATCATAATGAGTAGTGAGTGAGTCCAATAGTTCAGCCAATTCAGACTCAAGAGAATTGGTTTGCTCCAATGATTCTTCAATGTTTACTCTCTGTGGAGCTGGAGACTTGTCCAACGAATGGAACTCCTCAGTCAACTTGGAAACCTGTGATTGAAGCGATACCACACGTGAAGAGGCCTTTTCCTCATTCAGATCGCACCAACGTGAGACCTCATCATGCGTCAGTTGCAGTTGCTCGACTTGTTCCCACGCAACGTACTCCACCAGCGCTCCTCTCATATCCTCGAGGCTCTTCAAGTGTGCACCCAGTTTCTCCAAGTCATCTCTTATACCATTAAATTTGTCATCAGACCACTTTCGAGTAGAGTTGAGGAGGATACAAAGAAGTGCGAGTTGCTGTTCTGTCGCTGTAAGGAGAAACTCAGTCTTGATACTTTCACGTGTTGTGCGCTCGAGTGCAGTGTGAGTCTGTCGCAGAGCAGTGTTGGCCTGGGAAGCAAGACGCTGTGCCTCAAGTAAATAGATGTGAGCCGGTTCTACGTAGCTGCTCATTGTGCTGAATGGCCTTATGAACTTGCGAGCACAGAAGCCACCTTGACAGAATCCCTTTGATGCGTTTACAATTCGGAATTCGGATCATGGTCGGAAGTGAGTTATACAGCGTTCTGGCACAAATCAATGGACATCAGAGAAGATTTGGAGTCAGGTTACAGTATCAGTTGAACATGTTCTAGACTCTAGAGACTAGTTTGAAGTTTCTACTTCACAAATCACTCTTGAGATATCAAGAACTATAGAGAGTTGAGTTCCTTGAAGCTGCCGCTATTTCCTCGCCGCGCATTCGGCAACACTGCCCAATGGCGGGCCGGGTCGCCGCCATTCATGCGTTAAAAAAATAGATCTCTTTTTAGATCTACATATGCTTTTAACAAAGGCATATATAGTAGTACTACAATTTGCATACTTTGCAGCAGATGCTATAACCAAACATGAGCATGAAGAGACCCTGCATTCGAAATAAAGGCGAAGAGCTTTCTGTTTTGCAGGTCCAATCAAGTTGGCATCCTCCTCACTCCATCCTCTCGACGCATGAGAAGCACGCCCTCTTGTTACTCGTTGCTGCCATCGGCTTCTGGTCTGGTGTCTCCACGCCCATCTACTACCCTGCTCTTCAAGTCCTGGAGTCCTACTTTGACATCTCAGAAGAGCTCGTGAACGTTTCAGTGGTGGTGTATCTGATTGCTCAGGGAATAGCACCCACGATCTTTGCCACATTCGCTGATAACTTTGGAAGGAGACCTGTATTGCTTATCTGTCTGGCAGGTTTCACTTGCATCTGTGTTGGATTAGCTCTAGCTCAGAGTTACGCCACCATACTGGTGTTAAGAATTATACAGTCTTCGTTCATTGCACCTGCAATTGCGATCAGTTCTGGCGCGGTTGGTGATTTCACAGAGAGACATGAACGTGGTGGGTTTGTCGGTCTTCTGTCAGCTCTGCTGTTGGTTGGACAAGGTATCGGTGCATTGATTGGTGCTTCCTTGATTTCAAGATTCGATTGGCGTTCAATATTTTGGTTTTTGGCCATTGGTGGAGGTTTCACTCTGTCAGTGAGCATTTTGGCCCTGCCTGAAACTGGAAGAAATCTTGTTGGAAATGGATCTGTGATACCCAAGAGATGGATCAACAGGGCACCGTTGTTGCATTTACCGTCTATCATTCGCAGATGGAGGCTTCATGATCCCGATAATGACACGATGGTGGTTTTACAAAAGAAGACTGACTTTCTGGCACCTTTCAGGATCATGAGCAGACTGGAACTCTATATCTGTCTATTCACACAGGCAATACATTTCGTTATTTGGACGCTAATGCTGACTTCACTAACGACCCAGCTCACAAAGGAGTATCATTACAGTGTGATGCATATTGGTCTATGTTACCTTCCAAGTGGTATTCTTGGACTAATTGGTGCCATTTCCTCTGGAAGGTTACTAGACTGGAACTACAGACGAACACATAGCAAGTCTTCAAAGTTCAACATCTTGAGAACTAGAGTAGAAGTGGCTATCCCGTTCATGATCATTACTGATGTCTTTGCCGTAATGTTTGGTTGGTGTCTTGAAAAAAGAGCACATATTGCCACAGTTCTTGTTTCATCAGGGTTGATCAGTCTGGGTTGTTTGGCCGGAATGGGTGTGAACACTACGCTTCTGATAGACCTGTATCCTCATGCTGGATCTGCTGCAACTTCAAGTATCAACTTCACTCGTTGTTTACATGCTGCTGTGTTTGTTGCGGCGTTGACCAGTATGAACAAGGCAATGGGTATCGGTGGGACATTCACCTTCATGGCTGTACTGGGGCTATTGACTTGTGTGTCATTGGTTATTCCTGTAAAGTATGGTATGAAATGGGCATCAGCGAGAGAGAAGAAGAAGAAAAAAGAAACAGAGAAGTGATAGTCCATGAAACCTCGTCCGGTGTGACCCAACCAAACTATTGAATTTGCTCAGATTTTGTGCCAAACCTCATCATGAAAAAGCTATCGCGCTGGTCGTGCCCAAATAATGCATCCAGCACCATTGAATGCTTTTTCTTGAAGCCTGGCAGCTGAAATCGTTGTCACTGAAACTACTAGGGATTCTTGACTTTGCTCTACTGCATTTGATAGACAAACTGGTGGCAATGGTGGAGTACTCTACAACTTGGCTATAGACAATGAAGGCATTCTACGCATCTGCATTAAGCTAGAACATGTATCAAAACAGCTGAAGGTAAAGTCCATTGTTATATTCATGGCGATTGAATCATGGTTGGTTTTCTGTGTCCCTGTCGTCCATTGATCAATATACACCTTGATCATATACAAATATTAAACGGACCAATTTGTGACGTGTACATCAGACTTAAACCAGATCAATACTTTTGGCAAAATGACCATTAGCCTTTAGTACGCTGAATGATGTCGAGAAATTTCCAACGTGCCCTTCTAAGTTGTTTGTTGTGGCCGTTATAGTTCTTGGTGTTTTCATCACATCATGCAAGGTTACGTTAGGGCCTTTTTTTCTATTACATAATAGGTGGTTGAGTCTTGAATCTTGAGTCTTCAGCCTCTACTCTCTTTCAGTTTCAGTCTTGAAAGGGGGCTTCTCAAAACAAAAACAATTGATCTGGATTCTGAAAATACCTATTTGCCGCCCTCTCACAAATCAAACTGTGCAAACTATGGAACAAGTACTGATCATTGACTGGAAAAGGATCAAACCGATACCTATTGCCCTAGAGTCTGTTGAAAAGCTTGCAAAGGTGTAGAGTGCTGGGAGTTTTGAACAGCTTCAGGGCTTGTCCCTCGAGGCGAAGACAGAACGTTTGTACTAGTCTATGAAGGAGACAGAGTCAACAATCCTAAATTCCAAACAAAAGAGTCCAACAATCCCCCCAGGTCTCAACACTGGAAACACCCGCCCAGAGGATTAAGAACTAGACTGATGACTACAAGAAGTATACTGATAGCCTTGTTCCTCCTGGCTATCCTGGGGTGCTACTAACTTCTTTAATTTGCAGGCAATGAAGTTGGCCAGTTTGATTGAATGCCCTTTGAAGCCAATGGCTTTGTCACCACTTCTTACTCCTGAAATGTCTTCGCTATCTTGTTCCTTGCGGAAACGCAAGTTTTCCTTCTTTGAAGCAGGTAGGCCTGATGAAGCTGATGCAAACTTTCACAAAGCGCCATTGGGGAAATGCACAGAAGATATAATTCAAGGCGAGGATGATCCAAATGAGCTGAAGAAAAGAGCAATGGCGGTCATAATAAGACATGTTCCAAATTGTGGTACACAAGATGAAGCAGAGGATCTACTACTCCACTGGATCCGTATTTCAACATGCACAAATGTCAACACTATTGATGAAAGGGAGACTGAAACTGAGATTATGAAGAGGTTTGTGAAAGGTTTGGACTCTGAATCACTTAAGAACACAAAGAGCGAGAAGGCCCTAAACTTTACCAATCCCAAAGGTTCCCTTCTTGTTCCACACCCTACCCTGGACCAGCACTCCGAAGCTGATGGAGCATCTTCTGTGTTGAACGAAGAACTAGACAGCTACTCGCTATTACTCCTGAACAGCTTCTACCATGAGATCAGGACGATTCAGTTCTGTTTCAGAGCTCGTGACATCGAGCAGAAGGGAAAGCACCTTATTGATAGATCTATCATGATTGTGAGCGCTTGGAAGAATCAGTTTGCAATCAAGAGATACGTTCACCAACACATCCTTAGCAAGGGTTGATTCAACAACAGGCCTAGCTCTTCATTTGCACACACGGAGTCTTCCATGACGAAACACGGGGTGATGTGCCACCAGAATCTGATATTCAAGCCGACCTCTACGGCGCATACTTCCCATCTAAGCTGAAGAACCTTCTGGTGATGAAAAATAGCACTGGAGATTCAAAGGAAGGTGATCTAGTGATTTTTGCTGATATTGAAGCCGTCAAATAACAGTCAAGAATAGGCTTTGGTGATTTAAGCAAGTCTTTGACTGGTACCTCAGGTTCCCAAATTGCTCATCTGGCCGATACTTCAACTTCAGGGGCAGTTAAAAGAGGAGGAAAGATCTACTTGAAGCTTTCATTGGAGCCCTATGTCAAACTGAAAGAGGGGCGATCCAGTACATCTTCAAATGCTGCCAATAATGGCAAGCGAGGACCTGATTCCTCAGAGAGTTGCAAAGTTCAGGGTTAGAGAATATCCCCTCAGAGTTCCTGAATGAGCAACGATTCATTATTCCCGACCTGAAGATTTCTACCAAAATCAGAGTAATGGATATGCGCTCACGGCAAGGGTTAATAATTGGCAATGTGACTTACGCGGTTATTTAACTGAAGGATGCAGACAATCTTGAGTTCATATTTAAACTGGCACGGTCCTTCATTCGTGAAAGGACGAAATCCAATACGACTTGGAGTAATTTGTCTGGATTCCATAGATCTAAAATGATCTTGGAGAATTATTTAGTTCTCAGGTTCCTAGACTATTCAAGTTCGGGTGGTTTATTGGTGACTCCTCCGAGTCAAGTCTTGATACTGGGGTAGAGGGATACTTTCTGGAGGTTGAATCTCTGGTTCAGAGTGAGATTACCGAAGCTGCTCTTTTGTTGTTGGATGAGGGGAAAAGAGTGTAAAGGCTTGTCAGTCAGGATTCACTTTTTTGAGAGAAATTCACCAAAAATGTGGTATATCACATAATGATCTGCATCTAAAAAATCTTCTGATTTGTTCTAGTGATGATGGTGATGTCCAAGTCAAATTCATTGACTTTGACTGAAGCCTTAACATAAAGATACCTCATAAAGATACCTCATGAGAAGAGAACTCAAATACATCATTCAGCAGGTGCTCCAAAGAGATATTATCCAGATCACGAGGAGCAGGTAACATTGAGGAATTGGTTGAAAAGTTGAAAATGATTATTATCAATGATCTAATTCAAGTGGCATTACTTACAATACACTAGTAGATAGCACCATTCTTTTATAAGAATTGTCTGTTCCATATTCGGGCTGTCCAAACAAGTATAACATGAGCATTCTTAAATCAGGTGCTGAGATGTTACTGACAGTTAAAAGTGGGTCTGGCCACCTATCAAAGACTGGTTTCTCCTTTCTAAACACATGAAGTTCAAGGTTCAATTTATCAGAGGTCAGGAATCTCCTGTACCAAAGAATGTCACAAAGTTCCTGTGCACGATATGCATCATTGTATTACACTCACTAGCATTTCGTCAATCGACCTATTCTCAATTAACATTGAATATTTCAAAGGTTTCATGTTCAGATATAAACCCCATTCCTCAACCAAAGTGAACTGAAAAAGGTCATGTGGTGAAAGGAAGCTCCCTCTCTGGCGGTCTCTGGGACCCGACCATTAAAGCGAAAGTGGTCATCGTCATCTGTGGAAAAAGACTCTTAACAGTTCATCTCTAATGCCAACTATCCTTGTGCTCAAAGGTCAATCTAGTGGATTTGCTCACGACAACTGTGCGTATTTTGTCATGCTTGATATGACACAATTTTGAGGTTGAATTAACCCGAACAATTCCGGGGTATGATGATTGATGATGATGATGATATCGATTACCATCATTAGCGGAACGGTTCAAATTCAAGTTGTACGCCTCACAAATATAGTTTATACAAACGCACACATCCATTAACATCTTTTTGATATCAAAAAACGTGGAGCGAAGCTGCTACTCATGAGAATTAAACAATTATGTACATCTGTTTGCCAATGATATATACAAGTTCATCGTTCGCGTATCCTTACTCCTTTTGTTCATTAGCCTCAGTTTACTCTAGTTGGACAACCTCAACTTTCTCAACAGCATCCTCCTTTTTCACGTCTTGAACATCAGCACCTGGTTGCTCTGTAGTTGGGTCTTTAACAACCACTGGGCTGGATGTATCAATCGAAGAATCTTTAGAAGACTCAGCCTCCAGGTTGTCCACTGGGGTCTCATCGTCTCTGATCTCTTCGGAGTAAATCTCTGGGTACTTTCTGAAGCAGTCTTGCATGCCTCTGAATTTTTCAACACAGTCAATACCCTTTGGTTCAGCCTCAGAGTAGACAAAACAACTGAATGCGGCCTTGAATTCCTCACCACATGGACCGTTGGCCATACCACCCAAACAAGGACAGTCCCAGTTGATTTCACCAGTCTCTGGATCGTAAGCAGACTGTTGCTTTGGTTCATCACCCTCGCCTTCAGTTGATTCAGCTTCTGGCTCATCCTTGGTTTTTGTTTCCCCAGCAGCCTCTGATTCGGAGTCAACTTTGGTCACCGCGTTAGCTTGTTCCTTCTTCACCTCGTTCTTGATATTGTCCTTCTTAGAATCAAGAAGGAGTGGACTGGTCATCAAAGCACCAGCCAAACCAGCACTGATACCAACACCAAAGGCAAATCTGGTTGTGAAACGAGAGGTTCTTTGGATGTTGTTTGTGGATAGCAGTCTTCTGGACTGTCTGAATGCACTCTGGGTGACGAATCTATGCATAGTTATGTGGATCTGGGGTTGGCAGGAGCCTGGATATCTTTGCAAAATCGAATTGATTACAAATTCTTTTGAATTTGATTTCTTGGTGAAGGACCGAAATTTGCTGATGTAATGATCCTCGGAAGTATATCTCAAGGGGCGTGATTTAAGAATTCCGACCAACTGCTTCCCTTTGTTGATTTTTTGGAGATTCAAACTTCTGTTTTTGCTGCCAATTAAAACTGCTGTGCACATCGGGAAACGCCATCGTAAACATGAAGATCTACTACATTGGCGTACTCCGTAACCTCAACCAGGGCGAGAAGGCCCTGGAATTAGCATCAGCGAAGGATATTTCAGACTTTTCGTTCTTTGAAAGAACCTCGGTGGGTCAGTTTATGTCATTTTTCTCAGAGACTATTGCACAAAGAACAGAAGCTGGCAAGAGACAAAGTGTTGAAGAGGGCAACTACGTGGGACACGCCTATGCCAGATCAGAAGGTGTCTGTGGTATCCTGATCACTGACAAGGACTACCCAGTGCGTCCAGCCTACACTTTGCTAAACAAGGTTCTGGATGAGTACCTTACCCAGCACCCTGCCGTTCAATGGAAGAATATCAGCGAAACCAACTCTGGATTGGCTATGAGCGAGTTGGAGTCATACTTGAAGAAGTATCAAGATCCATCCCAGGCCGATTCTATTATGCGTGTCCAGCAGGAGTTAGATGAAACCAAGGTTGTGTTGCACAAGACAATTGAGAGTGTGTTGGAGAGAGGCGAGAAGTTGGACAGTTTGGTGGACAAATCTGAGGCATTGTCATCTAGCTCAAAGATGTTCTACAAGCAGGCAAAGAAGACTAATTCATGCTGTGTTTTGATGTGATTGTTGTTTAGATGAAGGGGGAGAGAGCGGTGGAGAATCATGATTTGCTGTTTTTAGCAGTTCGTTCAATAATGTTAATGGTTTTGTAATAGCAACAGCAATAGGTGTAGTTAGCACAGCGCTGTAGCTTGTTGTTCAAGCAGTTGGTTGACTTGTGCTATCAACTCTTTAGAGTGCATAGCCAAATCAGGGTTCTGGATTAGGGATCCAAATCTCTGTTTGAATTCAAGAGTTCTCTTGACTTCTTTAAAACTTGAAACCTTTTTGAATCCATCAATAGCAACTTCCAAATTCTTTAAAATTCTGTTGATATAAGCTCCATCTGGTGGTACAGAATCAAATTTCTCAATCATCACCAATGCAATACGTTGTAGAAATCTAGACTTCAATTCAAGGTCGGCACACTTCACAATTTTGGGCAAAAACTCATCAATCAGTGACATGGAATCATCGAATTGTCTCAGGTAAATCAGAATATCAATGAGCAACAGAATAGATTGTAGCATCAGTAGCTCAAATCCTCCACGCTTAGCGACTTTGAAACACTGAATGACCTGGGTCAAGACACGAACACCTGATGAGTCCCCTTGCGAAACCATCAATTGACAATTCAACAGTGTAAACCTGATGAACCAGTACGCATTCTTTGAGATCTGTGCAAATTCAGAATTCAGAACCTTCGAAACGATGTCAAATGCATGGTCCATGTTTCCCATTTGGAACTGAAGATAAGCTGTGAGGTAATAGAGCTGGCCCTGGATATCAATACTACCATGTTCACCTTCTTGGGATTTCAACTTGGACAAGCATATCCCAGCACCTTGGTAGTTGGAACTTCTGATCAAGTGTTCTGCTCTAAACAAGGACTCATGGCTCACCAGCTGTTTCTTCAATCTTAGATCTCCACGGATCAAGGAATCTTGTTCTTGCAACGTGCTGAGACTCTTTTCCACTTCACCGTTGAGAAACAGTAATGATGCTTGTCTGATCACCACAGAAACTCTCTGACCCACACTTGTAGATGACTCCAATGCAATGGTATTGTAGACCTCTGCCATATCTTGCTGTCCAGATCTCAACCAGAATGCACTGTTCAATTCAGTAAAGCTGATAAATGCAGTCAAGTTGTTCGTATGGACGCTATTCAACGCAATATACATCGATTTGGTCAAAGATTCCAAGATTGTAGAAATTGGCTGGCCTTCAAGCATCAATTGAGTGGCATCAGATTGGTATGCAGTGGAGTGAATACCTGTGAACCTAGATTTTTCAGGATTTGCAGCTTTGGACTTCAAGAATTGTAGTAATTGTTCATTGGAAACGAAGAACTCGTGTTTCAAGCTTGGTCTGTCTTTCAAGAAGTTGAAAAGCCAGGTCAAGAGGAAATTCAAACAATCAATGTCTTTATTCTCTCTAGCCACAGAAATCGATTCCTCGATAGCTCGAATGGCTTCACCATCACAATTGAATGCGGCATGTAGTGTAGCCAAACTCAGAAGAGCATATTGGTAAAACACTGTTCTTCTGTTACTCATCATGTAGTCAAAATAGCGATGAAGAGCATTGAATGCACCCTCATAATCAGCGTCTCTAAGACACTCTAGGTATCTAATGTAATGGGTGGATGGTAGTTTCGCTGTTTCGTATTGTGTCATCTTGCCCAAAATAGTTCTGAACTCAGGGTGTGTTGCTGTTCCATAAGTTTCCAGTATGTGTACTTGATAATCAATCAGTTTGGAAACATCCTCTTGTGACAACATGAGGATCTCATCTTGTTTTTCTATTGAGTCATCATCCAGTTCAACCTGTTCCAATACTCTTATAATAGCACTTGGATCATCATCTGGGTTTTCTGACCCAAAGCTCCCTCTTCCAGCCTTCACTTGCCATTGTTCCTCACTTGAAGCTCTGAAACTTACAAAGCTTTCCCACAGCAACAACGTCTTATCGAACTCAAAACTCTCGAAAGACACGATAGAATTCACAACGAATTTTCCCAGGAAACTGTTCTGGGTTAAGATGTACTTGGGTATTTCAATAGAACTGGAACTATCAAGCATCTCTCTTCCCTGTTTCAGGTTATCAACTAACAGAGCTCTTGATCTCATAATGAAAGAATGAAGTGAATCCAGGGACTTCAAGTTCCACAAGGCGTGCAGCACACGCATCTCGATGTCATTAGCGTACTTGCCACCCTCTGTCTGATCTGCTTTCCAGCACGCAGTCTTTAAAGTGGATAGGATGCCCTGCAAAGTGGGCACACTAACTGATTTGGCCTCCTTATCATCTTCTGTGTCATTGCTCTGTGTTGATGGGCCTTCGATGTATCGCACAATAACGGAGAGGAGTGGTCTATGTGTAGGTTTGGGGAGAATGCCTGCACAGTATGCTGCGATCAATGCCAAAAGAACGACTTTGTAAGGTGCAAAGAAGGGAGTGAGGAGAACCTTGGTGTCTTTAGATCCATTTGATTCGGATTTCATGCTTCTGGGCAAATGAAGAGTTCGGTGTTGGGGGACGTGTTTTCAGGTTAGGTCGTGTCTGTTTTGATTTGGATCTTGGATCGGTTTGATTACCAAAACTTTGTGCAACGAAAACAGTTCAATGGAAACAATTTGAGACCAAAAACCGTGATACTTGTGAATATGTCAGCACGAGTGCCAGCGAAGATTATATCTATTCCAATGTCTTTAGGAACAGAAGGGGAAAAAAAGAATGGTGCATCCTAAGAGGTTCGAACTCTTGCTCCTTACGGAACCCGATCTTGAGTCGGGCGCCTTAGACCACTCGGCCAAAGATGCTTTTACGAGGAATGTGTTGGCACAGTTTTCCATACAGATATATAATTAGTCAGTCGTTATATAAGCAAACTCGACGTTTTGGGACATATTTGAGCCTTCATGTTTCCAACTTCAAACTATGAGTCTTCCTTTGCGAAGTGCTATGTCTCGAAGTTTTAGGCTTTTATCACCCTTATTGAGACGGTACTGTTCACATTCCACACCATCAGTCCTCTCACAGGCTCCAGTGGGTGCTACCAACCATACTATTGCCACTAGACAGCAGCTTTATCTCACATCCCCATTGTCTCCAGGTTCTGTCTTCTTCCTCCCTCATGGCACACGTATTTTCAACAAGCTTGTGTCATTCATGAAAGCACAGCAGTCACGTCATGGGTTTGAAGAGATTATTACTCCTCTGATCTACAGAAAGTCGCTTTGGGAGAAGTCAGGCCACTGGGAGAACTACAAGGATGACATGTTTCGTGTGGAGGGTAATGATTTAAGCAAGGAAGAATATGGTCTCAAGCCAATGAACTGCCCAGGGCACTGCATTGTCTTTGACAGACTTGAGAGATCGTACCAGGATCTACCACTCAGACTCTCTGATTTCAGTTCATTGCATAGAAACGAAGCATCTGGTGCCCTGAGCGGGCTGACCAGAGTACGCAGATTCCACCAGGATGATGGCCATATCTTTTGCACACTATCTCAGGTTGGATCAGAGATTGAGAATCAGCTGCAGATGGTGAAGGATGTGTATGGTGTTTTTGGGATTGATGAAATCAAGGTTTTGTTGAGTACGAGACCAGAGGAGTACATTGGGTCACTGGAAGAATGGAACCAGGCTGAGTCCTCATTGACTGGCATTCTACAGTCATCTTCACTTCCATTTGAAATCAATGAAGGTGATGGTGCATTTTATGGACCAAAGATTGATATTTTGTTGACTGATCATACAGGAAAACAACATCAGGCCGCCACGATTCAATTGGACTTCCAACTTCCTCAAAGATTTCAATTGAAGTACAGCACAAGTGAACCTGGTGTGCTAGGTGTTCCAATAATGATTCATAGAGCAGTGTTTGGATCTCTGGAGAGATTCATGGCCATCTTGATTGATCATTACGCTGGTAAGTGGCCGTTCTGGCTTTCACCACGTCAAGCTATCGTGATTCCTGTCAATTCAAACCATGTTGAGTATGCGAACAAACTCGTTACAGAACTCAATGGTGAAAGTTCTGGAGTTGAAGGTGTTGCTCCACTATCAGGTCACAAGTTTTACATTGATGTTGACTCTAGAAATGAGACTGTTGGTAGCAGAGTCAAGGAGGCAAGAGGCAAGGGTTACAACTTCATCCTAATGATTGGTGACAAGGAAGTTGCTGAAAGTGCCGTGTCTGTTAGGGAGAGAGGTCAAAAGAAGGCCTCTACGCAAAGTGTCAATGAGCTCAAGTCTCATTTCATTGACCTTGTGGAGGCATACAAATAGAGAATTATGTACATAGAACCATCAACCTTAGATTGTATGGGTATTCTTAATCTATATTTTCTTTTCAAGCTGGACAATATACACATTGTGTTAAAACTCCAGCACTTGTTTTAACACACCCATCTCATCAGCATTCAAGCTACCAAAGACGCCTTCGTACCGGCCTTCATTCTGAACACGCAAAATCCCATCCTTCACCTCTACAAACACATTCAAGTTATCAAGAACAGTGTTTGCCAATGCATCTTCGACCAAATCATCATCATCCCAATCATAGTCATCATTACCCTCACCCCATGAAGATTTAAGTTTCTTTGCCTCTTCTGCTAGGAAGTTCAAGTAATCATCACCAGCAGTGGCATCTTCTTCGGCATCCTCGTCATCCCATTCGCTCCCTTCGAAGTATGAGACATTTGGATCTCTGATTTCACCATCAAAGTCCTTTCTGCGGTTCTCCAATTCCTGGATAGCAGCGGGAAGCTTCTCTACCAAGTGAGCCAATTTGGAAGCACATTGTGGAATAATCGTAGTGACCTGAAGCTTCTCATAACTAGATGGTTGAAGGGCCAATAAAGCCAAGAGACCCAAAGTAGAAATCTTCATGTCAAAAACACGCTTGTTAGTCTCGATGTATCTGAACCACAAGTTGAAAAATGGCAAGGTGAAATTACCCCTGCTCAAGACTTCAAGGGTGGAAGAAGTGTGATACATCAACCCAGTGATGATCACATTGATCATGTTCACAGCAAACACATTTGGCATCTCTTCAGCATTCACGACACAGTTGATAGTAGCACCCAAAACATCCTCAATAAACCCCACAGAGAGTGGTCCCAAGGACAAATTCAATTTGGTTATTAGTTCACCAGCCAATCCCAGCTCTTGAGGTTCCACCTCATCAGTATTTAGAACGTGATTGTAAAGAGCTAAAACAGCACGGGTATAAGTCTCGTTGGTCTTGAAAGTCTCAGAACCATAGCAAAGAAAGTTGTTCAAGGTTGGCATGATGTCCTCAAAGTACAGAATGGCGATACCAGTAGTGAGAGCTTGTACGATCAGTTCAAAACACTTCCAGGCAACTGGAGAGATCTGTCTGGTCAAGAAGGAAGAGTTTTCAACCAACTCACTGGCCTCACGGAAGAAGTCCTCAATATTGTTAGCAAAAACAATCTCAACAGCAGGGTAAAATATCTCCTCAAGTTGGAAAACTGCTGTGTTAGAGTTCTCAAATGATAGTAGCACTGTAATCATTGTGTTTAGCAAACCAAGAGCAGCCATTTGTTTCTCAGTCAAATCATCAAGGTTACCACCATCAATGTCATCAGGGTCAACATTGGCAGCGTCATTCAACTCCTTGGCCAGTCTCATAAACTGTTCAACCAAGTTCTTCATTAACTCAACACCGAATGGTTGAAGTGTTTCATGAAACACTTCAACCAATTCTTGCATCACACCAGAAATTACCTCAGCATCAATCTCATTAGACAATATTAACAACTTTTGCATCACATCCACAATAACTGCACTCAAAGCCTCTTGGAACTTTGGAATCTTGACAAAACTTTGAATCGCAAGTGCTGCTTCTAGCTTAACAGGAATGTGCTCATCATTGAAACTGGTTAGGATTCCATTGTATAGGTTACCTAAAACAGCATCATCAGGGAACTCAATGTCTGAAAATTTGGCAACAACCTCACAAGTGCGAGCACGAATGAAAGGAAAAGAGCTGGTCAAGTGCGGAATAATGAAGTTGGCCAAGAATTGTGCCATTTGGGAAAAGTAAGGAGACTTTTCGTTCACAAAATGGTTAGATAAGGATCCCAACAGTCTAAGAGAACCTTCCAACTTCTTGGCCTGGTCCACAGTGTTGACAACTTTGTAGTCATTCAAAAGGTTGAAGGAGAATTGCAAAATCTTTTCCAATGTGGTCTTCTTCTTCTTGGTGGTCAATGTGATTAAGAGGGAGATGGCAGCCAAATCTGGAGAACTGTTGTCATCATAGATGTCCAACTTTGTGTGAATGTAGTTTTCAGGGTCATTCTCAAAGTCCTCCAAAGTCTCATCAGTCGGACACAACAGTGGGAAAATAAAGTTCGAAATCAAAATCTCATAATGTGGTTTGAGAAACTCCCAAGTCTTCTTCTGAGTAATACTGTTCTCCAAGAAACTGATGAGATAGTATAGCGGTTCATCGCCAATCCACAAATTACCTGAACACCAGGCCTCTATTTGTTGGAAATATAAGTTCAACAATTGTGGAGAAAAAGTGTCAACAAATGTAGCTTTGAACTCATCATAGTTGTATTTTGAGGAAAGGCTTTTGGATGCATAACGGGTGAAGAGTCTATAGAGGTTAGCATAAGCCCACTTCTTGGCCTTTACCCATGGATGCAGCCTTCTGTCACTAACGTCAAGAGCAAGAACGTATGGTGGAACAGCCTTTTGGATGACTTGAACATGGAAGTTGGCCCAACTGGCAAAGTTCTCTGGCATTTGCAGAGCAACAGGCAAGTCGTGATATGTTGAGTATTTGTAAATCTTCAACAACAATACAGACATCTCACCTGCCTCCTGAGACTCCTCCTTAAGAAGAGAATCAGCAACCTGAAGTAATGTACCGAAATGGCTCCTGATCAACTCATCCAACTCTGGTCTCTCGTCATTTCCGACCCAACGGTATGATGCACAGACTTCTGCAAAGCACAACAAGCCAGTGTGTGCACTCTGTAGGTCCCCAGAGTAGAGCAATTTCAACGCATGATCCATTAGAGTTGCCCATCTTTTTGGGTAATCAGCAACAATTACACTAGATAGAACTGGAACCAACAGCTTTCTTAGTTGTGAGCCAACAGAAACCAAGGTAGGCAACAATCTATCCCTGATGATTGGCTTCTCATCGTTATCAATCTTCTCATCGTTCACACCACCCTCATATGAGCTGCCCCAGTAACGAACAATTCTGTTCTTGAAGAACAATGCAGCAGCGGTCTTGATCTGAGGTTGGACTTGCTCATTAGCCAGAATGTCCAAACAGGCGCCCAAGAAGCCGACTTGTTGCTCAGCTTGGCGCAGCTGCTGTTCGGCATGTTGGCGCAGTTGTTGATCTGCAGACAAAGTAGCAGCAAAGCACTCGTGGAGGGCGGTGACGTCCATTGTGTAGACTGCTTTATAGCGTGTACGTTTTTGTGTTTTGGTAATCCTTTCAAACCAAAGATTTTTTTTTTCAATTTTGAGATGAGCTGCCTCCTCGATCGAGTAATTTTCGCGTAATATAAGTAACCATGGCAATCAGTACTAAAGCTTCTGCAACTTGAGTAAGAGCTCAAGTATTTGAAATCTATGAAGACCAGTGTAATAACAATGATTCATTCAAATTTCAAATTGAAGGAATTGTATATATATAATAGTCTAGGACTCTAGGTCTGAGGTCAACTAGACGCTAGTACACAAATCTAAAGTCCAGACGTTTGTTGGAATCATGATTACTATCGTGAAGGTAAGCATCCTGCTCTTCCAAGCTCATAGAGTTCCACTTCTTGATCTTCTGATTGTTTCTGAAGATATAGTACTGTCTTGTAAAAAGAGTTGCGCCAACACCAACTGCCGAAATGATGACTAAATCCTGGTTACCACGGTGGTACAATGGGAAATCATCAGCTCTGTAAATGTTGGAGGCCACAATACCACTTGCTTGGGAAAAGATGTTGACAATCGCAGAACTGACAGCTCTATTACGAACAGAATTGGAATTAGAAGAGCACCAACTGATGGATAGTGGCCATGCAGGTGCATAACCCAATAACAAAGTCAAGATGACGTAGGTTGGCCAGATGTCAATCTGAGAGCCACTCCACCACCTTAGAGGGATCAAGAGTATAAGGGCATGGAATGGGATAGTTGCCATCATAAGGGCTCTGGACTTGAACTTCTCACTGAGCCAACTGAAAGCCAGCATGGATACAATAGTGAGGACACCAGAGGGAATGGTCAACAAGTTGGTGTTGAAAGGGTTGAAACCAAGTTTTCTCAAAGTTAGCGATAGGTAAGCCTGTACTGGTCCGATACACAAGTCGCCTAGGAAACGGACAATATAAATTGGCAACAAGTCATAGTCAGTGATAGCTTTCAGTAATTCTTTCAGAGAAACAGGCTCTCTATTGTTCATATCACCTTTGGATGGATCATCTCTGAGAACTCTATTAACAATAATCTTCTCCTCTCTTCCCGTGAACCAACCTTTTGGTCTGTACCATGTTTTGGTCTGAACAGCACTGGCAGGCATCATAAAGAAGGACGCAACCCCAATGAGCATAGTTACAATACCTTCCAATAGAAAAACCCATTGCCAACCATGAGGCAGTAAGCTGGTTTGGATTCTCAAGATGGCGAAACCCAACAAGGCGCTGAAGATGGAAGTAAAAGGGTTTGCAATGTAAAAAAGAGACAATCTGAATGGGAGTTCTCTACTGGTGTAGAAGTAGGACAACCATAAACATGTGTCACAAATGAACCCACCTTGGAACAAACCAAGCAACCCTCTAGTAATGAAGAATCCAGCCTTATTCGTTAATGCAGCTTGAGAAGTAGTAACCATACTCCAGATAATCATTTGAATAGGGATCCAGATATCAGCACCCAGCTTTTTAGAAACCAGCTGTGAAGGGAGCTCCGCAGATAAGAAACAGACCAAGTTGATTGTACGACCCACATTATAATCGTTGGTAGACAAGCCCAAGTCATCAAGAAAGTTGTCAGCCAAAGCCTGGTTGATGTTGACTCTGTCAAACCCTAAAGCGACGAACATGATGTAGGCCCAAAAGGTAACTCTCCAGTCACACTTCCAAACAACTTTGCGCTCCTCGTCGGCAGTGTAGGTAAAGTGTGGATCAAAATGGTCTTTACATTCATAGTTAGCGTCCTCATACTTCTTTCTGTAGTATTCAGCAATCTTCGGATCTTTGAAGATGTGGTCCTCACCGTCACTGGTAGCTGAGGATGATGTTAAAGAACTAATCTCCCTCGCATCTTGAGTAGCTGCATTCTTTTCCGTATCACCTTCATTAATAGAGACAGTTGAGGTCTTTGTATTGTAGTTGGCATTCTGCCATGGTACATTGTCTTTGCGTTCGACGAGCCAGTCTTCGATACCCATGATTTTCTGTATTCTTGAAGTTGATTCTTGGACAGACACAGACATGAAGGGGCGAGATGCACCTCTTTATTTATAGGTGAAAGCGTTCCCATTGTTCGTCATCAAGACTTCAACCACACTCACTCATACCAAGCCACAACACTGGCTCCTCTGGATCAATTTGTGGCTGCTCACAAACCACATAATCTAGGTACATACCCTGAAAGCACAGTCTTTGAAAAGTTCGACTGCCGAGACCTATTGCGACATCAAGAGATAGTTGGAGTAGTTCACGTCAAAAAGATAAAAATATAACAAAAAAACTCCATTTAAACTCATAACTTCTGTTTCTGCTTGAGTGACTTTGCTAGCATCATATAAACTGTGTCTTGCCTTTCTGGAATTCTACTTCCTAAAGATTGACACAACGGAA